>CARXXK010000001.1:8378738-8571265 GCA_949089665.1 Macrosiphum euphorbiae
TATATTTATGCTGGTTTTAAAAATAATTATTTATAAATTTTCCAACGAAGTATTATTTGTGGAATTATGTTAAATCCTACGATTTACTTCATGTTTTTTTTAACACATAAACTTAATACGGTTGATGAACCTGAATCTTGGTAATTCAAAATTAAAGATATCTCGAAAAAAAGAAAATTCCATTATTGTGCATAACACATTTTATGTTATAGCTAAATCAAAGTTCTATATAGTTTGAATACATTGTATTCCATCCAACTTATAATTTATATGGCAGACTTTTCTCCAAAAATAAATCTACCTATATAGATTATGTACTTAAAATATTTGCTAACATTTCGATGCTAATACCGATCCAAATGTATGTAATTTTATTTAACGAATCTCTGTAGGCATAAAACAGTAGATTTCTTTACTGCCCACGAGACTTTGTAGTATAGAAGTTTCACTGTACTATTAAAAATGATTAACACACGTGGTATATTATTATTATTAATGGTATGTATTAGTAACTAATTTGGCTTAGGTATAAAGTGGTCACGATGAATTGATTAAGTTAGGTTACTTAACTATTACAAGAAACACATGTCTTATGAATACCTACCGATAATAGTCATAATTATATACATAAAACGTTATTTAATAATATACTAATTAATTAAAACTGCCTGAGGGATTTGTATCTTCTTTTTTAAACATGACTGATTATAAAAAAATTGTGTGTAAGTATATAGGTTATATAATATATTTCAAAATAAATATTTTGAAATGAAAACTTTATTTCTGTTGTATATAACTTTATTTCCATAAACATAATTTTGGCTGTTGCGTCATCCGACATATAAGATTCACCAATAAAGTAGAATCTGATATACTTTCTAAAATGTGTTAATTGTTATGAAAAGTATTGTTCTTGTGGCCTTCATTCTATAGTATAGGCATTACTTTTCAAAATAAATTTATCAAAATCCAACTAAATAAATTAGTCTCTAATAAAATGTAGTAAAATATTAACTATAAATAAATTATGATATTAGTTGAGGAATATAAAATACAAACAATTATTCAAAAATAAAAATATTCATAGAATTTTCATAGATACATGATATTATAATATTGTATTGTAGGTAGAAAATATCAGCTGTTTACCCAGGAATCAGGATTTTTTTCACTATGATGGCAGTACTCTAAAAATATTGTGTGTCCTAATATTAGAAGAATATTCCATTTAAGTTTATCAAATAATTAAAACAAAAAGTCGAAAGACACATAAGTTCTTCTTCCTCCGGTCCTCTTTTAAGGCATGCTACATTGTTGAATATAAAATGTATTATCAACAAATTATTGGAGAAAATGTATTTAATATTTGGATTTAGTGATTTATCGATGAATATTCATTGGAGAGAAGTAGATATATTTTAAGTAGATGATTCTTGAACTCTTAAAGTCTTGAGAATAATGAAGTTAAGATTAAATTTAAAATATCATATCAAAGTGGAATGTAAATTTTGAAATAAAGTGGAAATTTACATAACAGTGGATGACAGTGACAATGATTGATAATCCATCAATAAAAGTGTGTAAAAATATTGTAGGTAGGTATGTGTATTCATTGATCGTATCATTTATTAAACAAATTAACAGTAATCTAAATGCGTTTAGAGGTAAAGTTACATAGTATTATTGTAGAACACGTGCTACTATTGTTATATATAAAAAAATAGTTGGTATGTTTTACGTTTGTTGAACTGTATTGTATCCATAGGTTAAGGGGTTCGCGTATATTACACGATCATTATTATGCATGAGTCGAGTAGGACCCCAAAAAAACATTTAGGGTAACACAATAATATTGGTTGTGATATTTTGTTTTAAACGTTAAATGGTAATTATATATCGACTACAACGATAAATATGTATAAGTCGACCAGTCTTTAATCGTATACGAACACTTTTTCCCAGAAAATGATATATACAATACAAACATTATGACAACCGTCCGACGTACCTATACCTATACGATACATTGTTCATTTATTTGGAAGTTTCTTAAATTAATGAACAATGTTGAGAAGACAATTATTAAATAAAAAACAATATTGATAAATCATAAATATCTATGAAACTAATAGTTGTATTATAATAAATTACTTTCGATGTGATTTTACTTACGCACGGTCGTTTATTACGTTGGATATTTTCGTATCATTTAAAATTATTTTTGGTTCAGGTTTAGGTCTTTTATTTCTTATTTTTGAAACAATTGAAGATGGCCATTATACAGAGTTTAATTTCCTGGAAATTTTTATCTTTCGACATTTTATTTTTATTAACCTCATAATTTTCAATATTTTTTTAGTTTTAACGTAAAACAGCGAAAAAACCGGTTTTTTGTTCGGGCGGCGAATCCCCTGACGGCTAATGGGTATTATGTAGTTATTTATTTTATCCCTACGTAGGGTCTCCGAAACTATAATATTATATGCTATCTTATGGAAATAAAAAAAGATTGTGGTCCGTAGGAGAGAGTTAATTTTTAGGCTGCAAACCTAATAAATCTAAGAAGAAATTATTTGTCAAGTAGACAATAGGTATGTATATAGGGTCAATGTGTCTACATTTGTGCATGACCTATACTCTTAACCTGTTATTATTGCATACGCAGTGTAGACCATGAACTGCGTATGATGTAAAAACCCGTTTGATTAATGTTTATATTTTTCTAAATTTTGTTACGCAAAATCTTTGTTTGGGTTATACACTTGTGTTTTTTCTTCATAAACTACAGAAAATATGTACACTTACTGCAAAACGTCTGTATTAATTGATTGAAACGTTCGACATTTTATAGTTACTATAAATCTACTTTAAAAGCGCCTAATATTTATGTCATCATCAGAAATATATTCGGTTTTGACGAAGATTGCTTACAATTTATTACTTTCGAATTATAGTATGGGAAACACGTGAACGTAATAATTGGCATATTATTCTAATGTAATAATTGTTGTACCCACACATTTATACATGGATATTTAAATATTGTTTTTACTCAGATGTTTTAAATGTTCCTATGGATATACAATTCATTGATCAAACCCTCTATGTATTCTCGTTATAGCCATTAAAACAATTATTCACACTAAATTTCAATAGTATTGTAAACGAAATTATCTACATTTATGTACGAATACTCATACAACTAGTAGTAGTGATATATTAACAGTAAATATTTTATATCTCAAAAAATATTAACGTTTTTATACATATTTTTTTTATGTAATTTAAATGAATTATATCTACCAAACCAACATTTTTAAAAGAAAATTAAATTTCTTCTCAATATACTTATTTTTAAGTTTATAAGTATTTTAAATATTAAGAAGAATATTTTTTTTTTCAGAATTTGGATGGATACAAATAGAATTTTGAAGGAGTAGTTTATTAATTATAAATACCTATTTAAAGTTTTGTTTAGTGGTGGCGCGGAGTGATACCATTCCGACACATTAAAATTATTAGTCTACAACTTACTCTGCTCATATAAACTTCAAATACATCTAACGAATAAACTATACTTGTTAGACATTCGATTTTCAAGTATCCATCAAAATTCTCAGAAAAATTATACTTTTGAATATGAAATTAAAAAGGTGGATAAGTGGGTAGTGCTCTGCTGTACAGTAGTTATCGAGTATGGCATTTTAATGGATGTGTTTTATTTGAATTCAGTGATAAACCATTGTATACGAAAAATGATTCTAAGCGGAGACGTTGTGTCATCCTAGCATACTTGTATAAATAATCAAATTTTATTAATAAAAAAAAAATAAATAAAAATCGAAAATATCTCACGGCTATAAATAGCGTAACTATCCGGTGAACTTTTTTTTTTGTTAAAGGTAGAAAAATATCTTGAGAATTTTCTATTAAAATTTGTTATGTTGGTTGCTATGAATATAAAAAGTTTAGAAATTTCTGAAAATATATTGTATAGTAATTAAAAAAATTAGAAAAATTTCTCATGGTTCTAAATTGTACAAAAAGAGACAAAATATTTCAAAAATGTTAATGAAAATTAAAATTAAGAACGAAACGAAGAGTGTATTGATTTTACAATGATTTGTGCTATTTTTATATTTATTTTTAGGTCTGAAGACATTTTTTCTAATGGAACACTCAGATCGTAAACTTTGAGGGAAGTTTCTGGATCTAATTGATCACTTTGGGAGGTACAATTTAAAAATTCTTACTAACTTATAAAATAATTGTCAATTACAAAATCAAAATAATAAAATATATTGAAATTTGTTAACTTTTTAATATTATTATTAAAATAATTATTTAGTATATATAGATATTATATAGGTACTGGTTACCAAAAAGTTAGACTGTCTTCACTCAGAATATTTTTTACTGTATACAATAATTTATCATTGAATTAAAGTTTAACATATCCATTACTCAATGACAATGTACACTCGACTCCTAGTGTACACCAGAACGGATAATTTGACGGGTTTTTTTTTCATAAACAATGTTGGTAATGAATTTAAAATTAAAAATTTTTCATGTATAACAAACATTTAAAAAAATGTCAATGAGATAATTAGTGTCTGTATAAAAAGTATCACTCAATGATATACACACAAAAATGTCTAATGCAATTTTACGATTATAACTACTAATACACATACTATGATATGATAATATGATGTAGTACCTATGTATTGATTTGTGTGGTCAAACATTATAATTGTTATAAGTAATTGAGTTATTATGTTTATTAGAGTACCTATAATGAAAAAATATATATATAGTTATTATTTTGTGTTAGTCGGGTCAATATACATATTATAATATATATGTGCGCCTAAAACAATGACGATAAGGGTAGTATTTCATGTTTGTCGTAAATATACAACGCCTTCCCCTCATATTTATGTTTTTATGTTTGTAAAAAATGTGTAAAGTTCATTACACATATCATGTTCCGTGGCCAATGTGTTCAGAAAAATATTATTTTTGATAGTGTAAAATTACAACCATACACACTTCCATTTGAAATTTGATACTATTTTTAACATTTAGAATTATATGATCCAAATATTATTAAGTAGTAAAATAAGCCGGACAGTATATTATAATATAGAAATTGAGTGTAGGTCACGTTTTGGTAAGCTCAGAGTATGGCAGTAGGTATAACAGTTTAAAAGTAATGATAAATCATAAAATAGCGTTGAAAAAACGATTCTATGCCAGACTTGATGAAAACATCATGAATTTCTAAAATACCTTAAAAACTGTAAATGCTTGTATGATTTTATAAAAAAAAATTCTACGGTCTTCCTTATTTCTTTCTTACATTTAGCCAAACTACGTAAAATGAGAATCGAAAATGAGCACTTCTAAGTAACCATCGGACTCAATTTCTGATCTTTAACAGGAGTAAATGAAACTTTTTGAGCACTTTCAAACGTAAGTTTGTTCACGGAAAATCATATATTTATGTTTTAAATTCTACGAAAAAAATATCTATTATTTCATGGTATCATAGTAATAGTTTTTTTTTTAAAAGAATCGAGTTTTATTGTAGCTTTACTTCAAAGAGGTCATTTTTTAATAGTTTATCTGAAATAGAAAATAATCAACAGCGATCGAAAAAATTTTGAAGAAATATCAGAAATCGTTGGTACCTAATTATTGTGCTTCTCTAAGAATTAAAGATAATTAGTAATTACTTTTAAAGTAATATCATAATATAATATGCCATTGTCGTTTGAGTAATATCATCAGCTGAAGAGATAAAAGTGTCTTATATTTAATTCTTTATCCTTTCCTACTTTTAGGTTCTGCGCGGTTGTGTATGTGTATGTGTGTGTGCGCCGTGTTATTCATTTATTTTTTCTGTCTGAAGATACTTTTTATAGCAGAATAAATGAGTCAATCTTCAATATTGATGATGGTTTTGGGTAGGAAATTGGATATGGTTTTTACTTTGGAAAAGTTCTGAATACTTTTACTGGAAAACTAAAAATAAATTAGTGAAAAACTGGAATATGTATGAAACACCAGTTTTGACAGATAGTTTTGTTTTTTTTTAATGTAATGCAAAAATAAATATCTGCAAAGACTTGAAATGTTTACTAAATTAGTATTTATTTTATATATTATAATTTTAGGATTACGTTTTCTTATTTTGTGCTATTTATAGGTACGTATTTGAAATTTTCCTTTTTTTTAGATTTTATTTATGTTGATAATTTTTTTTTCTTAATTAAAAGCTTTAAAATGTAAAACATTGTTCCTCGTAAGTATTGTTTTTAATGGAATATTGGAATGTAAAAATGCTTGCCAAATTTTTTTTGTATAAGCGTTTGAACTATTGAAGTACAAATTTTAACAAAATTCTCAAGACTCACGAACACTTTCAAATTATCTTGTCCACCAAAATTCATACAATTTTTAATTTAAATACCTAAGATTGAATATTTAATACAAGATTCCTCATAAGTTTTTTTTTACTGAAATAAAGAAAAAAGGATGCATAAGCCATAAAGCCACGTTAATTTTTATGAGCGTTTAAAGTTAATATTTTGATGAAATTTGATATTTAAACGTAGGTATGTAGGTTAGGTACGGGATTTCTCAAAATGTATATATATTTATTATTTTGTTGTAATTAAAAAAATATTATCTTTGAAACTTGACATAGTATATTATTGTATATACTATCATTTTCTATAAACAATAAAGTTAAAAAAATATTTTAATTTGATTTTAAGCTAATAATTATTCTACTATCCAGTTCAATACTCTCTAAGGTTCTCGGTATTGACTTAAAAATTAATAATAATAATAAATGAAATAAATAAATAATATAATTAATAATATAACAATATAGGTATTCGATGTTTCTGGAAAAAAACTAGCTTAGCTTTCTGTTACTAATAGAAAATAAATTACTTACAGACATACTTTTTGTTTTTTATTTGGAATAATTAAGTATCTATACAAGTTTTGTATTATAACCTTAAGTGAAGTTATAATAAAGTTTAGCTTTATAGGAGAAGCTGTCCACTGACAAAATTCCTGGGGTGTGATTACTAATAAGTAATAACTGTAAATTGTAGTACCTATAAAGGAATCATATTAAAAAATATCAGAAATAAACTATACAGCAGAGCTACTAAACCGGTTATTTTACATTACACATTGATTATTTAACACTATTATAATATTCAGAGAACGAAGTCGATATTTTTTAACAGTTATAGTTTACCCCTTATTTTTTGTTTGTTACTAAAGTACCATGTCATATTAACTTAACATTACATGGACATTAATATTTTTAATAATCAATTATTGGAAATATTTTTGTGTTTAGGTGTGAGGGTATGAATATTCCCAATCGTATATTTAAAAAAAAAAAAAAAAATGAGATTTGACCACATACACTTCTACTGACAATGTTGTTGGACTTCGTGAATACAAATAAAATTTCTAGTCCGCTAGTCACTCCAAAAAAAATAAAAATTATAAAGATAATAAACATATATGTACATATTTTTTCCTAATGTTAAAATGTAATTTAGTAAAATACATTTTTTTTTTACTTTTTAATTTAAATTTAATGTTACTTAACGACATTAAAAACAACTAAAAGGGTATTGAATATTATTATTTAATTTGAGAACTAAAAAAAATGTTTAGATTCATTTAATTTGAACTTTATATACATATTGCATTAGACTAGGTAGGTACCAATTAATATAGTGTTATCGTTAATAGTTTAATACTGGCATTTTACACTTACCTCGTGCTGTTTAAAGATTTTAAAAAGTTTACTTTTTCACCACACAGGTAAATGATTATTGTCAGTTATTTTTTTAGAAAGTCCAACAATTTTTCATATTTTCCATGCAACAGAAGATCACATCGTCCAACACTTATTAAATTTTTTCTACCACTATTAGGCACATTAAACTATTTTTGTACTAATTTTAGTTTTTTGATTCTAAGTATAAATAAAACAATCAATATAACATAAGTTTATATGGTTCTGCAAAAACGGCTTGCGAACTGTTCGCCACTCGATAACACGCATTAGTGATAGTTGTGTTTGAGTGAATACCGCTCTTAACCGATGATCGCTGAGTTCGAGGTGAGCAACTTAAATGTATAATTTGACTTCAATTTCTTTGCACAATTATTTAAAACGTATATAATATCTTCTTTTTATTATTGGCTTTTACTTGAACTTGGAAGTAGATTGATATAGAATAACAATGCTAATATTCACTTTTTTTTTTAATCTAAAAACTATAACTATATAAAATGTCAATTCATAGTACTCATATACTTCAATACAAACCTTTTTTATTTTTATTTTAAGTCGAAATATACAACCTATATCGTATGCCATAATAAGTATATTGTATATAGTATGATAAAATACAGATAACATGAGAGTACAAAAAAAAAAGAATCCACCAATTGATGACACTTTATTGTTGAATACAAACCTAATTTGTATAAATCAATTAAACTATTATAGTCAAATAAAATTAGATAACATAAAATTTGAAAGTAAAATTTATTAAAAATTCATTTTCACAATGAATCTAAAATTTTAAATCTTTTTAATTTTAATTTTATATTATTACCTTAAATAAATTAAAATATGTTTTCTTTTAAAAATGTTCATACATATTATTCAAAAACTCTAGATACATCAGATAGAGCATATAAATAAATTAAACTTAAAAATTATTCTTTAGTAATTGTTAACTAATATACTCAATAATTAATACCTTTATATCGGAATACATGTTGACAGTATACATTTTATCACTGAAATGTCCTCGATCGCCTTTATACGAATGTTATGATCAATTAACGATCAGTAAGTTTTATGTTATGAAACACAATTATTTGTACCTACATTAGTAGAATAATTATTATTAATAGTTACTATATACAAGTTACAGAACTTCTTTAAATATATTTTTCATAATTCATCATAAAATATAATATCAATTCCTACATTTTTTTAACCAACAAAGTTCTCTCAAAAAATGTTTCTGATTCACAGTCATATATTATTGAATTGAATTTCCAATTTTACATAAATATGTTAACATTAACCATATTTTATAATACATGATCTCAACTAAACATCAACATAGGTATCTATTATAATATATACTCTACGATAAATGGTTATGAAATGAACACTAAATAACGACTTATAATAATATTGTGAAATTCGTAGTGATATCAACAAATACCGTTTTCAGTAAGTACTTCAAATGCCTAATATAATATAATATTGTATCTACATATTTAGGTATATTTATTAGTAATAAATAGGTAGGTACCTATCTTCTTTTATACAACATACGAAATAGTGATTATTGTTATTTAAACATGTAATGTAATTATATATATTTTTACTAATAACGTATTACAGTATAAATGTATAATTATTGCAGTCAGTATAGGTTTTGAAAAAATAAGTTTATAATTATTTATTGATACATTATATTAGTTCATTTTTTTGTGAATATCTAACCATTAGATTTTAAATAGAGCATGGAATGTTACTTAGCATTCAAATGTACATTTTTGTGTATGTTTTTGCTGAGTTTTGTTCGTATAAACTTTTTTTATAATATCATCAAAATATTACTAGATCTAAAATTTAATTTACAACAAACAATTTTGGAAACTTTATGAGATAAAACAAAAAAGTGCTAATATTTACCTAAAACATAACAAATGAAATCTGTAGGTACATAAAAAAATTGCACTACAAAATTTAAAAATCAATTTTTTAGTGAAATTTTTATTTATTTTCTGGAAATTTCAATTTTCATTTCAGCTACCTATTTTTTTTTACCTACTACAGCTGATAATTTTTGATTTAATTTCTAATTGCTGTCAAAAAATAATAAGTGAATAATATAATGTTATCTTCGTTGCACGGTTTTATTGATTACATCCCCAAATGCTATTTTTTCATCTACACAATATTTAACATATTATAATAATTTATTAAATTATTCACATAGCTTACAAATAATACAGACTAAAAAAATCAATTTAATTTCTACTGTTTATCTAAATCCCCTAAGCGCATTTAATATCTAATTTACATTTTGATAATTAGAGATATTTTCAAGTACAGAAAATTTAAATTTTAGACGTTGAGTGAAAAAGAGAAATTATTAGTTCATCACACATTTCATCATTTATTAAATTTTTATAACATTTTCAGACGACCATTATAATCGGTTGCTGTATAGCCTAAACTGTCAACAAATAACAATTAGAGTGAAAAGTAAAATAAAATAAATGTAAAATATTGAATTATTTAATTGTGAAAATAACAAGAGAAAATTAAATTTGCAAAAGCTTTTCGAGTATTATGACCCGTAAAATGTTGTTATCATCATAGAAGGCAATATAGACAATCGTTTTATTTGGTAAGTACTTATATCTAGGCATTAAAAAATAATATTCCAACTGTTTCAAATCAATACTTATTTTATTAAATTCCTTAAATACGTCCCAATGACAATCTGTGTAACGTTCTTAGAGTTTAAGAAGGTGTATAGAATTTTTGAAGCATATCTCTGTATACAGTTTGAAATTTGAATTGAAGATCGTTGAGTTTAATTATGAAGTCGAAAATGGTAGAACAAACAATCTCCATTTGCTGAACTTATAATAGAAATTAAACAAAAAGATAAGAACAAACATTTTTATGAAGTCTACATCACAGAATAACAATTGGTGTTACAATATACTAGGATAGGGTATCACGTATTCAAAAACTTGTGTACTGTGATGTATGCGACTCAACGACATTTGTAACTTGGGGTAAACAAAATACTTTGTGACGTTTCTAGATATACGTTTCACTTTGTTCGTGTTTATCTACCACTGACTCAAAAGTGTAAAATATTTAATAAATTCCATAAATGGTCTGTTACTGTATATATATTTGTAAGACTACTATATACAATTAGAGTTCCAGAGTTGAGATCTTATTTTATTTGTTATATAATATTAAACATTTAGACAGTAGAGATTAGGAAAATGAGAAAAAAATCACTTCATATCTGTAAACAAACAATAATGCAATATCCAATCTTAATTTATAACAACTTGAAAAAATACATTCGATCCTATTAAATTACTACTATATTTAATGTAAATATAAATAATTTCGTAGTTTTGGAATAGAGGTACATTATTTTTTCTAATACATGTTTTTTACTAATTACTGAATATAATAATATAATAATTTTTAATACTATCATAAAAACAAATTATCAATATAGTCATCAGCTACTTCATAAAACATATATTTATAGATTTTAATAGAGAAATTAAATACATTTACAATAATGTAATTTATAATGTTTATTAATACACTAACCATTTTTTAAAAATAATATTACCATGTAATTTTATTAATTTTATCAGGTATTGTCATTTAGTATTTACACTAACTTTTCCATAATTTTGAAAATTTGAAGTTTCAATAATTTCTAGTGAATAATATGTTTATGTATACATAATCAGTTAACCATAAGTTGTGATACAAGTTTAAATAATTAATTAATTCAAAATATATATGGAAAATGTAAAATATTTTGTATGACTGTATGCATTAATAAAATTATGGTTGCAGTATAGTTGCATGCCTTCTTTTTTGAATATTCATATATTTATAATACATTTAAAGAGTAATATATTTGTACTCTATAAGGATTTATAATTATTTAAGACCAATTTATGCTTTGAACCATTTTGTTTTATATGTTTAAAATTTAAAACACGAAATATGTATTTCTAATTTCTACCATTAGCTCAAAATAATGAGTTAAAAATTAATTTGTATAGTTATAATTTAGTATTATATTATTAGGAGTAGTTAATTATAAATGAATACCTACTTCATAATAGGTATTGTTATATTTATATATTGCATACAACATGCAGTAGATGAATATAATTGATATAATGGCAGTTACTCGATTTATTATTATAGAAAAGGTTTATGACACTTTTTTGAAACAAAATACCAGTTTATCCAGTCTTTCTTCATACTTCTGACCTTGAATTTACCGTATGGTGTAAAGTAAATATGAGAATAGTTCACTTTCATTCTATATAGACATTTCATTTCATTCAACACAACTTATTCGTTATGATCAGTGCTGCGCGAATCCTTCAACGCTGTTATGTATCTATCCGTGAATCTCGATGGGCATTTAATTCAACTTTCGATGATAAATAAAAAAAAAACAAGAATTAATTGACAAATAAGCAATTTTAAATCCTTTTAAAGTTGGTGATTCAAGGATATTTTCTTATATTAAAACTTCATTTTATTTTACATATTAAGCAACTTGAATAAATATAGACTGTGTTCAGTAACTACTATCTAGTTGTTTCTCTACCACAGCTATAAACATTTAAATCCATTGCATTAAAATGTAAACTTATTAAAACTAATAAAAACTTTTTCAATATTAGACCTGATTAGTATATCTGTTTAAATGAATCACGCGGATGAGTTATAATCATTTAATAATAGTTAATGCCTACAAAAAATTAATTAACTGTACATTTGAATTTTTCGATGTTTAGTTATTGACTCTTTAGGTTGTAATCTAATTGCATACAATTTATACGATGGTTTTCCATATTTTACTATAGTGTTTAAAATAAAATTATTTTTTATAAGAAATAATACACAATACACATCCTACAATTTAAATGCAATGACCTTAAAAAGAATATTGAAATTAGTAGTAGGCATGACGTAGGTACCTATACATTAATACACATTATTATGTGAATAATAAATAACATTTTCAAGGAAGCCAAATCCAACCAAATGAAGACTGAATGCGAATCCGACACCTACTAACTTAATTTTAATAATACTAATTAAGAAAACAATATACAAATATGTAACAGTAATTAAGTAAATTAATGTAATTTAATTTAAAGTAGACTCAACCTATTCCTAATGTAAATAATTTAACGCCGGCTAATAAATACGCAGTTGATAATTATGTATAAAGTATAAACAATGTAAAACGAACTTTATTATTATTAAATGTAGAATCACTGAATAATGTAAATTTATTTAATAAGTTATATTCAACAAATAAAATATCAGGAATCTGATTTAATTAAATTGAACTATAATGACATTTTTTTTGTTGAAGCCGACAACACCTGCAACCAATCCCTTACCACTCCAAAGGACATCTCCCGCTGGTTCGATATCACCACATATATACATATTATAGCATAGGTAAAAATAAGTCTAATTTCACTGTCACCATTTGTCGGTTACACGCAGGCATAGACATAATATTATGTGTATTCATGCATACACACATCATTACATAACCATGTATTGAAATATAGACTATTATGTAAGAAAGGTCTACACCTTATATTATTGTCTTCCCCTTTTTTGTCTGTGTTTGTCCACCGTAAATATTTGGTACCTACCAATCAGTATACCTAAGTATTTTTTATGATAATCAAGCTGAATTGGCTAAGCGATTTTAAAATTTTACCGTAAAAAAAAAAATAAATTGACTGGAATAGCCTGATATATAAATTATTTAATATTGTTTGTAGGCACTGTGGTATCACCCGTATTGGATAATACGCGGTAAACCAACTTTATACCTTACCCTCGTACGCTCTAGGCTAATGACTGTCTCTAGAATATATTCAGATTAGCACTGTTAACCTTTGAGGTACGATGGTAGCGTTTTGTCAGTTCTTCGTTCGTTTCCTAAATTGGAATGACTATTAGGACGCCACAACCAGAGCACTGTTCAGTTTGTAATAAACCTCATTGACTATAGGTGTGTGGGTCTGAGCACTGTTCCAATATTAAAGGTAAGAACGAAGAAGACTTTGAAATAAAACTCAACTCGGGTTTTTAGGTCGGAAACACTTTTATTATATTTAAATAACAAACACAAAATAAAATATACTTGGCGAATTCAGATCGCCTAGCCCGTACTACGATCGACGTTTCACACGTACGACCACAGTACCTACGTCCTCGCCGATTCACTCAGCGACAACGGGACTCCCCGTGCCTGCGCGTGCGGCGGTGTTATATAGTAATCTTATAGCTGTCTCAGCACATATGCTTCACTGACCTATGTCAATGTTTTACAATAAAAAGTTCCCACCTCTATTACATATATGAAATAATATTTTGACGACTGTCTACAATATACGACAGTCCCCGTTGTTTTTTGAAAAAAATGCCCTCATTTTTTAATAATTTTTTTACATACAATTGTCTTATTACTACATTAAATACTAATCTACTTTTACACTATATTACTGTCTCGGCTTATTCGCGTCGTTGACTATAAAATTATGCTTAAATGTTAATTTTAATCCTATTATTTTAATTATTTATTTATTTATTTATTTTTTTTTTTTTTAACGCGTTGTTAGGGGAGAGAGAAGAAGAGAGAAAAAAAAATATAATTTATATGGTATAAACATAATGAAAATAATAATTTAAACATTTATACAACTGAAAGCATCACAAGTACAACCCGAATACATAAAAATAAAATCTAATGACAATATTACTATTGCACCAAAATCGAAGTCAAAATTAAAAATATATATCACAAGCAATGATATACTAACACAGTATAAAATAAATCCTACAGACCGCTTAGGCAGCGAAAAACATTTAATGCTAGAAACCCAGATAGTAGACTATTCTAACGAAGTAATCTTATACAATTATTCCAACGTATATAGTAATATTCCAAAAGGAATGACAATAGCCACAATTCACGAATTAAACATACAAAATAATTAACACTAATTACAACAATTTAAATTTAAAACAGATAAATCGATATTTCAACCGCCGTAATTATTTTATACTGTATAAAATTAACTCGGTATTACAAAAAAAAATCTCTACCTGTGGCAATATTATGTGAGGATCTAGAAACAATTAGAAACATATAATTCATAAATACATATTAATGATTAATAATTTTTTTATAACATAAATATAAATTGAGTTATAATACTATACTGTATTATAATGTATGAAATTTTTACTCAGAATATAGATACAAAAATTTATGTGAATACATATAAGGTTATAATAATTTATTGATTGGCTCTTTGTGGAAAATGTTTTCTTAGAGATTTTTCTCAGTTTGAAGTATAATATTTTTATTTCGACAAATAGCAGTAAATGATTGTTGTTCTTCTATGGGATTTTATTCTTCGATTCTGTGGTAGTTAATTCTTCTTCTCTTTTGTATTTCATAAGGTAAGTATTTATTATCTTGCTTGTTTTAGTTTTTCTTCTTATAATCTGTATATATATATTTTTTTTTATTTATATATTATATTCTCATATATTATTTTTCTAAACTTCTGTTTTGACTGCAGTATCTTCCTCGTGTCTTCGTATGAAAAGGTATTTGCTTATTGTTTTTATAATTATTGGTTTAATGCTTATTGTCTACTTTGAAAATATTATATTCGCACTTTGTCTCAGAAGATTGTCGCGGCTTGTTGTCTGTTGATTCGTTAATTTTTGATTATGCTGAAAATACATTCTATTCTTTTGTTTTTTATTTCTTTTTTTTTTACATGTTTTTAATATTTTATTATTTTCCCTTAAATGTAATTGTGTTATTAATTCATATATATAGGTAAAGAGTTAATTGAACTTATACATGACATATACTTAATTTATTACTGTGTTTCCTAAAAGGGGGTTTATTATTATATTGTTTTGATAAATTTTAATTTTTACAATTACATTAATTTTGTTTAAGGTAATATTTAGAAAAATTATTCAATGGACTTGATAACATTTATAAGATTCTCGAAGCCCTCCTGGATTTTTATCAATGTTTTCGGTAACTTTCTTATGTCTTCGTTGTTGGTGTTTGTTCTCGGGTTTCATTTCTTGTTTATTTTTTACTAGGGAATAATCTATACATGATAGATTTGAGCCTGTGTCTATTATTGCATTTTGTTCGTTGCCGTCTAGTTTTATTTGTATGGATAGCACTCTTTGTTTCCGGTCTGTGTCTGAATCTACGCTTGTATTTTGATTTTTGATTTTAATTTCGTCTTTGTTTTGAATTAGCTGGTTTTTGGTTTCTATGGCTTTCTCGTCTTCTTGTATGGGCCGATTCCGATATTCTCTTATGTAGTTTCCGCATATTTCACAAAACATAACGTTTCCCCCCTCACTCCAATACTCTTCTTTGTCATCGTGGTCGTCTAGTACGTCCTTGGTTGTGGACAAATATTCGCAGTCTTGGCAAAATTGTGAGTACCATATTGTTGATTTGTCAGTTTTAAAATAGTTGCCGGTTTTATTTTTTTCTATTGTGTTTTGTTGCGATAATTTTAAGCGATCGAAACATTCGTATAAGAAATGGTCTACATTTTTTTCTACAGTATTAAAGTCGGGAAAAACTGTGTTTATTATTATTTTATTAAATTGAAGTGGTTTATATATTTTTGTGATAATTCCTGGTGTCCAATTATAATCTTTTTCGAATATCCCTATACTTTTCCTATTTGATTTCCAGTATATTATGGCATTTGTATGTTCGGAATCTTCGTGTATTAAATATAAATTTAAATTAAATTGGTCACAGATAAATGCTAGATCGTCATTTTTAAAATAGTAGCCAGATTTGCAATTAGGAATGCCGAGCATATTTAATAATTCTACCGTCTTTCTATATATACCATGTTGTTTCAAGCATATTCGTAGTGCGTGGGCACCACAATCACCGTCTCCGGGTACGTCTTTCGTTTTTATGAATGAACCAGCTATTAGTGCGATTTCGTTCTTTAAACTATCACTGATCGTGTTATTAAAATTTTTACCTATCGTAATATTAGTAGTTTGGGAATCATTGTTTTTATAATGTTTATTTTGTTTTTCATTGTCGTTGCTCGGCAGTAGGCATATTAAAATTTTTATTTGCGTGTCTTGAAAAATAAACTTAATCATGGTAGAAATAACGTTCCAATCCTTTTTGTCTTGTCCAGTGCAAATTTTGGGTAATGCTAAGGTAGTAATATTATTTTTTATACAAAATTGCCTAGTATTAGTTAATGTGCTAAAAATGTTAGTGTATGCTGGTTTGTCGTAATATTTATTTTTTGTTATGAGGTATAGAATCCATTGTCTTCCGTTTTTCAAATAAGCAATTTCGGTCGGTTTTTTTTCTTGGTCTATTAAATTTTGAACGTTGTTAAATTTATTTCTAAATTGTAATGCGATCCCCTTCGACATGGTGAGGCATTGGCTTGTGCAATGGCCGATTGCGATATCATTTGGTAATGAAAAAATATTTACCGTCTGTTCACTGTAATCGCATAGGAAGTCGGTTCTATCGCTATTGCTGAGTAGGAATTTTTGGAATTCATTTAATGGGTTCAAATTACTTATTGTTACGATGTTTTCTATAGATCTTTCGTCATCGTCGTTTATTTCATTAGTTATTAATTTATTTGAATTTTTTGATTTGTACCAATTTTCTACAAAATGTATATAATTATTTTTCTCAATCTGCTTCTCTTTGTTAAATTTTGAGGTGTCGGTTTTGGTATTAGTATTATATTTTGTTCCCCGAGTTAGATATTCCGATTTTTCTCTTAGCTCGGGTGCTATTCGTTTTTTGAAAAATTGCAATCGTTAGCATAGTGTCCTTTACCATTGCATTTGTAGCATGTTATTTTTTCTCTTCCGTTAAATCTCTCCGGCGTCGTGGATCTTGAATATCTTTCTCTGCTGTTTTCCCTACTATACTGTTTCCAATTTGTGTCATTTTCACTATTTCTGTTGTTATAACTATTTTTATCTCTGGATCTGTCGTAGGAGTTTTCCCTATTTCTTGAGTCAGACCTATCTCTATTATTGCTCATTTTTCTACTGTTATTTCTATATTTATTGTTATTGTATCTATCTCTACTAGTTTCTCTGAACTTATAGTTGTTGTACCTATCGGGATAAGGACTTTTTTCTCTATAATTGTTCCTGCCTTCGTGATCTGTTCTTTCTGGATATGGACTTTTGTCTCGCTTGCGTGATCTATTTTCAAAATTGACTGTCTTGTCGTATTTTTTAAAATTATGCATTTCTGTACATAGTTGTTCGATTTTGGTACACAGATGATCGATTTTATTTTTATGATAACTGTCTATTCCTTCTAATTTTGTATTTAATCGTTTTATTTCTTGATGGCTGTCTTTAGTTTCATTATTTAGTTGCATTACTTGTTTATTTAAGATTTCCGTGTATTCGCTGAGTCCTGAACTTCTTGAATTAATTCTAAATTGCATAATTTAATAAGATCTGGTTTCTTTTGTAAATAAATATCGGTTAATTTTGTAATTTTTTTTTCCAAAGCTATAAGTTGTTCTTCATTCATATCATAATAAAATTTACTTTAATTCATTTATGCTTAACACTTAATTAATTAATTTTTGAAAATATTTTCGTGGTTATTTAATATTGAATAAACATTTAAAAAAATTATTGAGAAAAAAAATCCTATTTAAATTTAAAATAAACTAATCTACAATCCTAATATTAATACGTTAGTATATCACTTAAATTAATATATTTTTGCGGTTATAATTATATCGAATAAAAATTTTGAAAAGAAAAAAAAGAAAATAGAGAGAAAAAATTGAACTAAAAAAAAAAAAAAAATCCTATTTAAATAGTTTCTATAAAAAACCTAATCTACTTGTTTAAAACTTAAATTAAAATTTTGCTGTTATTTAAAATTGAAAAAAAAAATTTTGAAAAATTATTGAACTAAAATTCTATTTAAATTGTTTTAAGAAAAATCTAATCTATAATCCTAATATAAGTATATTACAAAACGTTGCTCACCTTCGTATACTTGCAGTAGACGCACGGTTGCAGAAATTGTACCACGCGGCACAAAACTGCTGTCTTGTCGGTCAGACAAAAATCGAACGCGTATGAGTTACTCACTCGGTATACACACGCACAAAAATTGCGTTCTGGGTTTCTACTGCACCCAAAACACACAAAAAGTATTATTTTACTTTAACACTTTAACAGGTAAAAAAACCTAAACTTGCTCCGGATTTACTACCCGAAACGTGCACAAATGTTGTACTTCACTTGTACAAAAAAAAATAGGTGTGTCAAGGGAATCTCTCCCAGACTACACGTAAAAACTGTTGTACTTCTCGTACGTAAACACTTTCAAAAAATTAAAACTTGCCAAGGTTGAGGTACCAGGGCACAAAAAATCAAAAAAAAATGTCTCCGACCGTGGATAAGTAACCCCGTTGGGCGCCACTCTGTGGTATCACCCGTATTGGATAATACGCGGTAAACCAACTTTATACCTTACCCTCGTACGCTCTAGGCTAATGACTGTCTCTAGAATATATTCAGATTAGCACTGTTAACCTTTGAGGTACGATGGTAGCGTTTTGTCAGTTCTTCGTTCGTTTCCTAAATTGGAATGACTATTAGGACGCCACAACCAGAGCACTGTTCAGTTTGTAATAAACCTCATTGACTATAGGTGTGTGGGTCTGAGCACTGTTCCAATATTAAAGGTAAGAACGAAGAAGACTTTGAAATAAAACTCAACTCGGGTTTTTAGGTCGGAAACACTTTTATTATATTTAAATAACAAACACAAAATAAAATATACTTGGCGAATTCAGATCGCCTAGCCCGTACTACGATCGACGTTTCACACGTACGACCACAGTACCTACGTCCTCGCCGATTCACTCAGCGACAACGGGACTCCCCGTGCCTGCGCGTGCGGCGGTGTTATATAGTAATCTTATAGCTGTCTCAGCACATATGCTTCACTGACCTATGTCAATGTTTTACAATAAAAAGTTCCCACCTCTATTACATATATGAAATAATATTTTGACGACTGTCTACAATATACGACAGCACTAATAGCCGTATTTTTATTCTGTATAGCTCTAAATTTTAATAGCTCATCATTATTGTATTACATTACTTATATTTGCCATCAAATGCTTAGGTTCGAATAGCTGTTTGTTTTAATATTGCTCTATCTTAAATTGCTATTTATATTTAATTTAATTGGTGTTAATTTATTTTATTTTGTTTATGTACACATATTATATTATAGGCCGGCAGTAGCCAGTAAGCAATGGTAATTGGTAGTGTGCGTGAATTATTATTATTTGCTCCCTGCTCATACATGTTTAAACTAATTATAGGCATTTACTTAATATCTAATTATAATTTGGATTTGTATTAGTAGGTACCTATAGTAGTTGTTTAAATGTGTATTTGGAATTTCAAACATCATATGATATTGAATATTGTATTGGTATAATTTACTATATTATTGTTTAAAAATTATAATTTTGTATATTATATAGGGTTTTAAAATTTCATGAAATATTTCATTTCGATGAAAAATAAAAATAAAATGTTTATTTTATCTAAAAGTTTATAGTCGTCAACTTCTAAGTGAACATTTTTAAAAGTTGGTTTATAGTACCTATGAATCAAAGATAATATGTAACATATTTACATATAATTTATAAGTTCCTTAACAAATCTATAATACTTATAACAAATTTAAACATTGTCTTTTAACTCTTAAGTTACAAATTCATAAACCAGTTTTACATAATATAACGTATTGTTGAGACTTCAAAGCCATGTCTCTGCAAATGCATATTACCTACCTATATTATACTATATTATAATTATATTATATAGACATAAACCACTCTTAATAGTCGTGAGTCGTGACCTTTTACAATATACAAAATATGATCTAAGTATTAAATAAAGAGTCCAGAGCACTTTCATATCACTCAGCCACATACACAGTACACACACATTTGCGAATTTTGTACATTTTATAATTACTGAAAATACACTATTATTTCATTCACTGTTGGAATTGACTTCCACTTTATTTCAAACCATTATCTTTTCGATCGCTGAAGGTTAGGTTAATACACCAATACAACAATATTTTAAAACTAATATAAAAAATGTTTTTAATCTCAAAATAATGCCAGAACACGATTAAAATGAAAAAAATGTTTTCATAATTTCAAATTCAGAACCCTAGGTATATAACAAAGATAGGCAAGCCAAAGCCACTTTTTAAATCAGCACAAGTACAATATTAAGTTAACTATTTTTTTTCAATTAATTTAGCAAATAAGTGAAACAAAAAAAATAAATGAATGGCAAACTCGGATAACTATAATGTCCATGTTTATGTTTAATAAGATCACTTATAAATAAATAAATAATGGTGACAAAAAAAAGGTTATAATCATGTACTGGCAAGTACTATAATTAATGAAAATAAATACTAAATAAATACTGCAGCGGTGTTATGAGCGGGGAATGAAAATACTGTATAAATTTATAATATACCAACATAGATAATATCTTATAAATATTTTATGGTTATAAATACGTTAATATATTATAAATTGAAACGTCCAAAATCCACGATAATCGTATTATAATATTAACTTACTAATAACTAATAAGTATTATGAATATAATTCATAGGCTTGTTGCTATTATTGTCTTTATATGGTGCGGTTATTCCCCTATACTATTAGAAATAAATATGATAAACTAGTTTTTAGATATCCATAAATATAAATGCAAAATTCATCGAGAGTATTTATTTTTTCTAATAATATTTTCAATATTCTACAAACTAATAATAGTTATGAACGGTAATAAATAAAATATCTATCTGGATAAAATGAAAATGAAAACTTGATTGGGAATATAAAAAAAATATAAGTTGATTTTAAGTTAACGTAGAGGCAAATAAGTTAAGTTAATAAGTTTATATTAACTTAATAACTCGTTAATACCCAACACAAAATAACTAGATTTGTGAAGTTGATAATGATTCCATTTGTAATTCAAACTTGAAAGATCGAAAAGTTGATAATGTATATTCTACGACAAAAAAGTCATCAAATACTAACATTTTAATTTTTTTTTTTCAAGCATTCAGCTGACATGCATACTGACTCCACTATTTTGACACTGTCACTTTTAGCGAATAGTTTTAGGTTTCAAGGCCTGAGTTATTAAAATATAGAAGTAGGTACCTATATGACATATAATTTGTATAATCGATGATATGTGTATTAGCATATATTTTGCACACGATTCATACAAATACACCTATAAATTCATGGTAAAAATGAAAACACAACTTATTTAATTATATTCATTATTATTATTATATATTATTAAATTGATTAAATTTTATAACTAATATTACTAATGATTTTTTTAATGAAATATTATATGATTATTTAAGCAGAATTTAAAGTGTTAAAATTAATTTTAAAACTGACTGTATTTAAATGAAAAAATTAAAATACACGCGGGCTTTAAAAATTAGGCAAAAACTGTAAGAGACTCATCAATCATCAGATTTGCATCCGTCATGTAATTTAAACTTTTGTTTCAAAAGAAAGTTTTTAGACTAATTTCACTTTTATCAACAAAGAATAATTGTATAATACAATTACATATTTTAAAGTTTTAACGAAACAATAAAAGAGATTTTTCATGGACAGTATGGTATTGGCAATAATTTTGTACCTATGCTTATATAATATACCAACTGGTCAATGCAAAATAATAATATAATGTTATTAAAAGGGTTATTAATAAAAATAATATTTGTTCAACCAATTGAATATATGCAGTATTGCATATTTATTTAATAAATATTATAATTATTGTTATAATATCGTATAATGTCCATCACATAACTTTTTAAAATTTTGTATTTACACGTTTCTTTATTTTTTGAATATATTGCATATTGCATATTAATATATCATATAATATTATGTTGCTTCACAACAAATAGGTTTTTTTTAGTTTATTTAATTTGATGGTTCTTAATTTCATATTTTTATGTTTATAGAATTGATGGGTAAATTTGATGAATCACAAAACGTAAGATATTAACAAAAAATCTTTTAAAGAAATTCTTTAAGTCATAAAAAACAAAGAATATTATAATGCACTATTTCACTAAATTAAATTTGAATACCTACCGAGTAAAAATTATAAATCAATTATTAGTTCCAGTTGAAAAAAATAATATATTTTTAAAATTTCAAAAATAGTGGTACTCAGTTACTTTGTAAATACATAACTCATAGTGTTTGACTGAGAAAATTAGTATTAGGGTATGCGTTAAACAAATACTGTGTATAAGCTTTAAATACAGTTGTATAACATAAAAGAAAAAAAGAGACCACGGTTGGATATATTTCTTGTGTAGGCGTCTTAGAATTAAAAGTAATGATTATAAGTCATTCTATTTGCGCTCTGAGTGCAATTCAGTAAAAACAGCTATTACTGATGTTTCTTTTAGATGTTTAGCTGATTGTCAGTAGCTTACTATAGCATACGAAGAGATGAGCTACCCCTATCTATAGAAAATAATTTCCCAAGTTTATTATACAATATTAGTCCATCTAGAATGGTCAAAAAACATATAATTATATTTATTTTCGCACTTGTATAAACTGGGAGCTGTATATTTAAACACAAGTGATTATAATATATTTAAATGTTATTTTTCGTGTTTGTGATTTGTGGAGAACTTACTCAGAATTTATGCAACGGCTTTTCCTGGCCAGAATACTATTGCGTGATGACTTTATTTGTAAGTAGATACCTAAGTTACCGGTGCAGGAAAAGTTAAGGTTCTTCTCATATTTATTTATGAATTATGAATTATTATATTGATATACAAGCCCGAAATACAATTTATAAAAAATAGATTACAACTTACATGAGTACCTCTACACAAATACCTAAATATATACATATTATAATGTAATACCACAAACACACACAATTCACACACGTACTTGGTTAAATCAGTAGGTACCGGAATTATATGAATTTGTGCATATTTTTCATAATTAGCTTAAAAAGTAGCTAGGTAAGATATACGTCATATAAATCTAATATTAATGGGCTGGGGTGAAAAATTCAATTATGCATTTTTAGTACATATGCATACTTTAGAATTTTTCAAAAATATAATGCATATATAGGTATTAAAAATAATAGTAATATTATTATTTATTAGATACCTACCTAACTTACCTTTACTTAAAATGTAATTTTTTTGTCCATCAATACGATATATGGCTAAAATAAGTTAAAGTTTGCTGTAGGTACCACAAATTTTGGTCCACAATGATACCATCGATATCGAAAACCTAGAGTAAAAACCTATTTAAGAATTTAGTATACTTTGGGTTTACTTTTAGGTGGATATATAGATTGAGGTTTTTTGCGATTCACAATATATTTTTTGAAAACCAGCATGTATTTTTATTTAAAAATGTACCTATTTCCAAGCATTTTGTAGTCAACTGTAACCCTCCAGGTAATATATAAATCATTATAAAAACATGCTAAATTTTTTTTAAATTGATTTACCTTCATGGCTTTTTGTTAAAATGTGAGCGAATACTCAAAATAGGTATACAATGTACAATGCAAGCCAATTACTTAATAATGTATTTAAACTTATTTCAATTAAATGAGCATGGATATTTTTTTGCATTTCCATACTTCTAATACATATTTTAACGATAAAAAAGTGTATAAATGCTTGCATATCTCTTACGTTTTTAGTGAATATAATTGCATGCTCTAGACCAGCGATACTCAACCTGCGGCCCTCCAACGATTTATATGTGGCCCGAACAGAACTCATTGAATTGATAAAAAAATATAAATTTCAAAACTAATATTATTATAAATATAAAATATAACAAAACAATCAAAGTGTGATGAGCACTTGCGATGAGGATGATAATGTTTTTGGTATTTTCTCTATTTATATTTTATAACGATTTTGATGTATTTCATCTTATCGCGAAATTCGTTTTTTTTTTTAAATTTCCGTTCTATTCATTTGGACTTGCAGCCCGCGTAATATTTTAAAATATTTTATGTGGCCCAAATAAAAAAAAAAGGTTGAGTATGGCTGCTCTAGACTTAACAACAAAAACTGACAGTTTTTGGAATATACGTGAAATTGCGACTACTGCGTTACTAGCCGATTTAGGTACAACCAGTTGAGGACTTAACAAATAAAATACAGGTAGGTACTAGAATTAATTGAAAACTACAACTGTTAATTACATATTCAGTTACTTTGTTATAGACATCAGCTATACTTATAAGATATTACATAGGTACCTAGTAGGTACCTACAGGTTACATTTAGTTTTTACATAATATTATGTACTAAAGAAGTTAATCGTAATTTAATTTTTATTCAGATTACAACAAGGAAAAAACAGAGGCAACCATTTGGATTTCCATTACCTGTTTATAGTTGTAATTTATTTCCATATTCATTATCATAATTAGTTTTCAGTTTTTGCGTGTTCACGTACGATATATATTTATATATCATATAATATGTTGTTTAAAAAAATAACGTTCTACGTAAAATTATCTCAAATGTCATTAGGTACTCACATTATGTAAAAAGTCTTTTCAACTTATAGTTTATTTGTAAATGTTTCTAATTCTAATTTTAACTTTTCGTTTTATAATAACAAAAGTGTTACCCAAGAGTCGAATGTAAAAAATAAATCCATATGTTCAAAAAAATTCCTAAAAATGATGATCGACAACAGGCATCGCCTTGTCTAGAAATAGGTGAATATTGATTACTAATAATACCTACCTTTAAAAATGTTTTATAGATTTGACCAATTTTTTTCGTATACAATGTTAGGGAAAATCAAAAAATAACAAGCTTTTTGTAAAATCAATAATTACACTAAACACTTAAGACGTTTCCCAAATACCTACCAGGACAATCTGTTCGATTTCATATTTTTAGATATGTTACTTAATCATTATGAAGATAATGAATCTCTTCACTATTGCATGTCGTTAGCTAATTTGAACCATTTCTTCTATCACATCTAAATTTTTCATTATTTATACGCAATTCTTGTTATTAAATTATATTGTACTATTAACTTGTTCTTTATGTGGTTTACGGAAACAGGAAAGTTTGTAATTGGTATGTATTACATATAATTTACAATTTATATTTGTTACTTAAATAAATACATGTTATGTACACTATATTATTATTATTATTACTAAAATATATATCTAGACCAACAATTATACTATAGCTTGGAAAGTTTAAATTTTTTTAACTGCCCAAGACGTGTTCATTCAGAGAGAAAAATAACCGAATACCAGTGTTGTAGAGGAACCAGTAGTTTTATAGCTGTGCCCAGCACTAAATATAATTATAGTCCTTGCACCTTGGTCATACAATGTGATGTATGTTACTTACCTACTTAGGTTTCTTAGTGATGTATAATATTGTATGTGTATCAAGCGGTACCCGGATCACTAGGAAAGTTGATCACCGGTGGATCGATTATCGATTAGGTACATTAACTATAAAAATGGCTTAAGTGTAAAATAATTGTTTTTTATTGGTTAAGTGTGTTAGGTTATTATTTAGTCAGGTTTGTTGAATGTACTAATAATGACTACATCCAATTATTCATAGTTTATCACTGTTTGATTTTACACACGTATTCAAATTGATAGATTCCTATATATATATATATAATTATAATATATCTTAATATGAACTAAACAATCCAGCATTGATAGGGATAAATGTTACTACCTATATGATAAATGATGATACAGTTTTTCATTTAGTATTTAAATTGAAAAAAATAAACATATTAACAACCAGGATAAATTATTACAAATTAAAATTGTTTTGTTTATATAGATAATATATCTCAAATAACTTAAAATTAATGATCTATAACATAAATGTAAGAAATGTAATCTAAAAATGGAATGTTTTAACATTTCATAAAATTTATGTGGTACACATTTTATTAAAGAATTCATTAAGCAACTTGTAGGAGGCTGTTGCTTTGTCTATTGTGCAACCCTTCTCAACTTTTTCCCAACTTTTGCCTTTTTAGCAAGCTATTTCCTGGTTTTTAAAATTATTAAAACAATTTACATAGAAAGGTATAGCAAAAATGTTAATGAAAAAAAAACATTTTAATGTGAATGGAAAAAAAATATCTTATGTATGTATATTTAATAATTGCAGACAAATAAATATAAAAGGTTTTATTTTCACCTTTTAAATTTAAATTAAATATATAGATTCTAGCAAATTGCATAGATACCTAATTTTGAGTTTTGAACTATTTTAGATTTGAAAAAAAATTTTTCATTTTTTTTTTCATTAGTCAGATTCAAATTATTGAAGTATCAATAATTAAATTTTCATACATATCAATTTCCCTCGTGATCAATTAGCCACGATTCTTATCAGGTATTCAGTTATAATATAAGAATTAAATGGTACCTACATATTATCCAGTGATTAAATAACACTAATAAGAATAAGTACAAAAAAATAAGACGAGATAGATTATAAGTTTCTTTTTCTTTTTAGATGTCACTATTATAAATTATTAAGTTGAAACTATTTTTGACATAATAATTATGATCCATATCCTACATTTTTTTTTATCAATTACGATTCATATAACCATACCTACTTGTGTAAATACCTAGTAAAGCCTCGTGTTTAAATATTCATCGTATATAATATATAATATACATACAAACATATCCCGTTTACACATTCTTCTGTACAAACATATTTTTGTTCATACCTTTCAAAAATGGTAAACTATGGCTTAAGCACGCATAAATACGTTTGGCATAATAATATAAACATGGCACCAGCATTCGTATATATATTAACACACACGTATTTTAGATTCGGAGTGAAACGATGAATGTATTGATTTTATAATGATGTGTGTTTTTTTTAATTTTTTAATTTTTGTGTCTGTCATCAGCTTTTAGGACAGTAAAAATGTTTGGATATTCTTCAACAGTATCTTTTTTGATAGAAAAGTGAATCAAGATGGTACTTTGGGGGGTCAAAAGTAATAATTTCCCAGTAGTTTTTAAAATTGACGCGAAAAACAAAAGAAAAATTAGGCAAAATGGGAATTTTTACGCAAAATCTATTTTTGAGAAAATCGATTTTAGTTTTTGGTGCAACTCCAAAACAAATGACCGTAGGTACATGAAATATTGAATGAATGTTTATATTAGCATTTTCTATAACCATAACATTTTCCAAATATTTTGACTTATTTTGACTCTTTACGGATATTTTCAGTTTCCATTTTTTGTAGTTTTTTTTTCTGTAAATATCAATAAAATTTTATTTGTTGGTTAAAAAAGCTTGAAAATTTAATAGAAGCTCCTAGTATATTGTTTCAAAGGCAGATGAAAAAAATTAAAAATCCATAGTCACAATTTATTTTAAAAGCATTTAAAGTTCAAATATTGACAAAATACGTAAAAATGACGAAAATTTGCAAATAATTTTGAGTTAGAAATTCATAAAAATTTTCTTTTTAAATCCAAGATTTGAAAATGTAATACAAGAATATTCATAAGTTTGTCTATCTTTATCAAAAAAAAAAAAAAAAATGTCTTCAAGCAAATCAAATAAAATTTTTAGTTTGAATTTCATATTTTTAAGATAGGTATTGGATATTCACTCGATTTCTCATAAAGTGATTTTGTTATTTTGTTGTTATTCAAAAACGAATAACTGTAAATACATAAAAATTATACTGAATGTTAATATTTTCATTTTCTATACACCATACAATTTTGAAAATATTTTGACTCTTTTTGAGCTGTATAATAACATTGTCAGCTTTCAATTTTTTTATTTTTTTTGTTTATAAATATCAATAAAAATTTAATTGTTGGGTAAAAAAGGGTGAACATTTAATGCAAGGCTCCTGATATATTGTTACAATAGCAGGTGAAAAACATTGAAAATACATAGGCACTATTTTTTTTGATAAGTATTTAAAGTTCAAATTTTGACAATTTACATCAAATTTAAAATTTAATAATTATTTTTAGTTAAAAATGTATAAAATGTTCAACTTTTATAGCTAAGGATTAAAAATTTAAAACAAGGTTCCACGTAAATAGGTTATATATAAATTACTTTATTCACAATAATATCATTATACAATAGTATACAATATAGTTACCTAGTAATATCATAGGCTGACTGACCGTTTTCGCTCAGAATCGTTTTTCTTATACAATGAAATATATCATTGAATTCAAATTTAACATCATCCATTAGTCATTACAGTGATCCACTTTTTTTTATGAACCTTTTTTTTTATAATTTTTATACTCAAACATCAAAATACATCAATATAACAATGTAATATTGTTTGTTGGTAGTTTTATTTTGAATCAGAAATTAAGTATGATTTTAGTGGAGAGTCGTTAATTATAGTAATTACCGCAATAATTACGCTTGTATAATAAATACATTTTCTTACGATTAACTTCAACTGTTGCGATAAATGGTATACCATTGCAGTGTCTGAAAACAGGTTATTATTCTTACCTATGTAAGAATAATATTTGTTTATTTTTGTATTCATATTTAAAATTTAAAATACCTATACTAACAATGTGCGTTGTTTTTAAACAACCATTTGTATATTTTATATTTATATAATATATTCGAGGCATTTGATAAAAACATAGACAAAGTTTTTAATAAAGTTATTTATAGTTACTCAGTAAGTATTAACAAACTTTTAACTATATGATGGTATGTTAATCAATTACAGACAAAACGGGTTTTGTATAATTGTTTTTCAAAACAACAATCTTAGAAGCCAGATGACTGCATAGGTATTTGATTTGATAAATCTAATACGCCTTAAATGCAAGGTTAAATATAATTATTATGTGTAGGCATTTCGGTGTTTGGCAGATATTTATTATTTATCATAATGATCAAAGTGCTGTTTACCTTATATTTGAGGGTAATTATTACGCCATGTATGTTTGTTATTGATTAAGTGAAAACTTCACATAAATGGGCATTAGTCAAACAGCGATTACTTAGATATAATGTTTACACACGTACAGTTAGATATTTAGATTTAATTTTTATATTTTTATGTTTAAAACATGATTGATAATATTTGTTTCTTTTAAAAAATTGATCGAATCTGTGTTTTAGTGGGTATTTGGATAGAGTAAGTATAGTACTCTAGATTGTGTTCAATCTTGACCTAGGTGAATTAGTAGAAAAACTACTGATGCGTACATAAGTGTGTATTTCCACTGTATTCAGGTCTTAATATGTATAATTTTATATTATAATATAATATTTCATTAGCCACAAGACTTTTATAAATACAGGATATTTTTTTTTTTTACCAGCATATTACTTATTTAAATTCATAAACAATATATTTTTATTTAATGTTAAAATATTATGCTTTGAAGAAAATGTACCTATACATTATACTTTTTTGGTTAAGCCTATAAAATATTAAAACATTTGTATTACCAATACGTTTAATTAATATTACTCAAAATATAACAATTTAGAAAAAACAAAATACGAAAATACGAATTTGTAATTTTCATTAAAATATTTTAATACAAATACCTAAGTTAGGTAATGTTTGTTTTTTCCGGTGTTTGTTTTTATCGGAGTTGTTAAATACTTTTATTGAGAAATATAATGTTGTAGGAATGTTTATCGTAAGGGTGCTGTAACTTTAAGTAGGTAGGTACCTAGCTAATAGTATAATGTGACCTTATCTGTTTTCCTCTTGAGGAAAATAAGTTTGAAAATACCACTGCACTATGATTGCAAAATAAATATGAATACCAATTTTTATACTAAATCATACTTTAAGAAGTATTATACCTAATATGTTTTAGGTACGTACAACAGTAGTTGTTGTTGGTTTAAACAAAAGTGTGAATATATAATATGTAAAATATAACAAATAACATTTTATTTGTGGATATCTACAGAAAATTAATTTTATAAACGCAATAATAAATCAATAAAACTAATGAGGGATAGTTAGAACATAATACAACTTAATAATAATATTTATCTAAATATTACCCAACACGGTATATAACATTTATGCCTCAACCCGACTCGGTCGTTACGTACATTGTCAACGATATGAACTTTTATATGAAAGTTATCACTATATAATGATAAATAAGTATGAGTGCATTATAATAACATGTCAAGTACTTAAATATTTTTTAATAGTTGAACAGAGTGCATCAGTTAATTTCACAAATTCTATCGACTAAATGTATAGGTATAATAAATTGATAACATTAAGTTACTGTTACAATATATGTATAGCAAATATTCTAGAACTATAATACTATAATAGTGGTAGGTTTTGTATTTATTATATTATATATATTATATCCTTCTCCGACTGTATTATAAAGTTCAGTTCCGAAATATCAATTAACAGTTTCTGTATATTTTTTTTTTTATGACCTGAATGAAAATGTCAACAGCTGAATTACATATTATAATATATTCTACATTATTTTTCCTTAGCATTTATTTTATTAATTTATATTTAGGAAATATAAGTACATAATATTATGTATCTACCAGGTACCAAGATATGAAAGATAAATGTATACATAATAATTTCACTGGTTCAATTTAGTTTTGTTTAACTTGATGTATAAGTAGCTGATTAGGTGAGATTGGCAATCCTTTTTTCAAAAATGTACTAAATACTGTAATCATTTTTTGGTTTGGTAAACCTATTGGGTAAGATTATTATTGAAACGATATTCAGTCAATTTAGTATACACATTTCAAATACACTGCAGACTTACTCTCTATTCACTTATATAAGGTTATAAAGAATAGAGTAGGTACCTATATTATTGTTATGACTAGAGCCATGGGAAATCTTGGTAATGGATATGCTTGCCATATATATACCATACAACTTTTAGCTCACTACCACTCGTAATATAACGGCTTTTGGGTGTTTCAAATGTGTTATGAAATCTATTGAAAAATATAATAATATATATAATATAAAGTATAGGAAACATTGAGGATAAAAGTAGCCTGAATCTGGTTTTTAAATGTTTACAGTTGATTGAAAACAATTTATAATTCAATGAATTCATTTTTAGTATTTATGGACTTTTTTTTTACCAGAAGGAGCATATTATTTATTTTGAAATTAAATAATACTTTTTAAAATCATGTAGGTAGAATATAGATCTTATCTTTTTATTCAGTGTTCAGATTTTATACTTATAAATTATAATGGGCATTGGCCACATTATATTACGGTTTGTATATGCACATGTTTTTTGTTTTTGACAACCTTTTGTTCTGCAGGCTCCGTGTAGTGATTAGAAATATGATATATTTGGTTATTAGTGGAAACGTTTAAATAGCCAACAGGTAACTTTATGGCGACAGTTAATCATTAAACTGTTTACCAATTGAAAATGGAATTTCGCTTTCATCAATGCGTCACGGTGTGCGCATCTCGTAAGACCGACGGCGTAGTCGAAAAACAACATGTACAAGATCTAACTACGTTTAAGCTCCAAGTGCAAAAAACTCACAAGAATTCTTCGTATATTTTTTATTTCGATTCCATTTGCATATTATTTCAAGGTATATATTAGTAAAATTAGCATATTTGAACACATACTTACTATAGCAGGTAAATATAATTATTGGATAGTGGGTATAACCCCACATTTTATTGTATAAATTATATAAGGTGTATTATAAATGTATAATAAACTATACATATGACATATTTAGTTACTTTTATGTAATATGTACAATACTATAATCCTTAATTATTATATTATGTAGATTGAGTTAATAATAGATACCTACATGTAGGTTTAGAAATAATGCAAATTTTTATTAAATTATTCCTTTTGAAGCGATGATTGAAATATATTTTAACCATCCGGTATACGGGATAAAAATCATGAGTGCGAGGTCACAAAAACAAGAAAAATATTATTGGCACGCAACATTATAATATTATATTACTTTTATGACTTAGGTATTCGCTGTATTAGGTTTAGACTTTAGTCAAACATTTATTTATTTAAATGACTTCCCACTGATCGAACAGTTGATCCGATTCAGTAGTAAATTATCTAAATGCAGGTGGGTCTCGTGTAAATTCATTATTTTGGAAAATCAATTGTTCATATGGTATAAATTACATCGGAGCAACTAGGGTGGTGCAAAAAGGTCTCGAGCACTACCAATTATAAATTTAGCACGCTATGTTAAAATAAATATTTATTTAAAAAAAATTAAAAAAAAATTTGGTATTAACTGTGACTTTGACTATTTAGATGGCATATACGGTATACAGTGTTTGATTTGGAAAAAAAAATAGAAGGGGCACTAGGTGGATGTTTGATAACCTTCACATAACCTCCCTCCAGCAACAATCAAACCAAAATAATAATACATCTGCTCTACAAATTAATATTCATAAAAAAACGAAAAACATTTATTTATTAATTATTTTTTTAAAAACATCAAATTGGTCAATTAGTAATATATTATTATTCATGAAACAAGGTCCATAAATGTTGATATGAACTATCTTCGTTTTTGTTTTGTAATGCATAATACAATTTTTTATCACTGTATTTTTATGGTTATAAGGAATTTTAACAGTTAATTTTTTTTGTAGGTACAAGGTAAAATATTATATATTGTATATGCTGTACCCTCTTGTTCAGTCTTATCTAAAATAAACCCCGTACATCCACGTTGGTGTCCCCAAGGCGCCGTCGCAGCCCCACTCTTATTTAACTTATACACCTCAGATCAACCCACACCCAACCAGACAACAGTAGGTGACTTTGCAGATGACAAAGCCAATTTGGCACTCCACTGAGAACCTGAAGTAGCTTTAAACTTAAACCTACTTCAAACTTGCAGGTACAAAGAACGATGAATCAAAATTAATAAGTTAAAATCCGCTCTTTTCACTTTCACACTCAGACCGAGAAACTACCTTACTATAACCCTCAATAACCTAACCATTCTAGCCTCACAAAATATTTGGTACCTACGTCTAATGTGTGGACCTTCGACTCACCTGGGCTCACCACATCCGTACCAAGCGAATTCCTCTAAACATCCGATCCGAAAAAAAACTAAAAAATAGGAAACTTACAATTTCCGTAAAAAGCTCAACACATTATGCTTGGAAAATTATATGGTGTATAGAAAATGCTTATATAAACATTCAGTGAAAATTTCATTTATCTACGGTCATTAGTTTTAGAGTTACACCAAAAACAAAAATGTATTTGGTCAAAAACCAATTTTGCGTAAAATTTTCCGTTTTTCCTTAATTTGTTTTTTGTATTTCCCATAGTTTTTGAAAACTGCTGGGAATTTTTACTTTTAATGACCCTCCAAAGGACCAACTATATTCACTTTCCTATCAGAAAATATGCTGTTAAAGAAAATCTAAGCATTTTTACTGTCCTAAAAGGAGATGACAAAAATAAAGAAAAAAAAACACACATCATTGTAAAATCAATATCGCTCTCCTCTCAGAATTTAAAATTGTGATGCTTTTTATATTTTGCACCAAAAAAACTGATAATTTACTTATTTACTAGTAAATGTCGTAATCTCAGCGTTCCGTTTCAAAAAACAAAAAAGGGGTAAGCTCAAAAAAGTTTGAGACAGTAAAACTACTTCGATTTTCTTCAATAGTATCTTGTTCGATGGGAAAGTGAACCTAGTTGAATTCGGGAGGTCAAAATTGAAAATTGCCAATAGTTTTCAAAAGCGCTGGAAAAACAACATACAAATTAAGGAAAAAAGGGAATATTAGGCAAAATTTGGTGTAACTCTAAAACAAATGACCGTATATACATAAATTAATATTCACTGGTTGTTTATGTAAGACTTTTCTATACACGATACAATTTTCAAAACATTTTGATTTGTTTAGAACTGTTTACGGACATTTTCAGTTTCCAATTTTAGATTCTGAGCGGAGTGAGGAAACTAGTGGTTTTACAATGGTGTTTATTTTTTTTTTATCCTGTATACAAAATTTCTACCAGAAGGAGTGCTTCGCTTTCAACATATAGTACCTTATCTTTTAGAAAATTGGATCGAGATGGTATTTTAGAGAGGTAATTTTCCGATTTTCTCAATATATACTTAATGCCTCGGGAAAACTACCAACAAACTACGAAAATCAGGTAAAAATGGGATTTTTATTTCTAACGCTTTGTTGATCACCAAAAAATATTATGATATTATAATATTAATTCAACTTAAAGGCCATGAAAAATAATAACAATATAAAAAATCCAGACTGACAAACCGTCTCCACTCATAATCGTTTTTCTTATACAACGATATTATATTATCATTGAATTCAAATTTAACACTATCCATTACAGTGACCCACTTGTAACCTACTATACAGCAGAGTAACAACCACTTGCCCACATTTTACTCTTGAGATGAAATTGACCACCAAACTGTCAATAATTTGGAGATTATTCCGATTTTTTGATCCATGAATATCAAATATTGAATAGCTATATTATGTTTCGCATAGTTTAAAACATCAAGTACAAGTATAATGTGAACGTTGAAGGTTACAATTAGATACAATATTTAGTGTGCGTTGCTAAATATATAATTATTCAAATGTATATTGTTATTTGTATATATAATTAGTTATATAATTAATACGCTCTATGAGAATAATATTACAATATGTATTTTGTTGCCGGAACTAGATATTTTCATAATAATTTTTATACGACCTCTTTCATATTATATTATTATACTATAGGTACCTATCTATAATGTACCATAAAAAATTCGTACACATCTATTAAAATCCACAGTTCCCACGCATCGATACTGACCATAAATTAATTTTTAACCAAACAACAACAAAAATAATATAATGAAACATAAATACAAAAGGGTGCATTGTCATTAAGGTTGCCATTAGGTACCTTACGCCTATATACAAAAATTAATATGGTGTTTTTAGTTCAGTGATTTAATATAGACAATACTATAACGTTTTTAAAATTGTAAAAAAGAAAATAGAGCATACTTTGATATAATAAAATACGTGTATAAATCGTTTGGTCAGAGCTTTGTTGATTATTTGGGTCCAACTTATTTTAATTCAATGCCAAATAAGCATTAAAAAAAATACTATTTGCCAATGTACATATTAAAGCCATTAAAGGATTAGTGTATTGGTAAAATTATGGTACTAGTTAAATATTATCTAAATGTTTTAGTTTAATGCCTTAATAAAATTTAAAATTTATCTTTATAAATCAATGTGTGTTTTTTTAATCTATCTTGATTTTTATAAATTGTTATGTTCATAGTAGTGTTATTAAAGATCATGATATATTTTTTGTCTTGTGAATTTGTTTATAAATATTGTGTCTCGGCGCAGCGCAATGGCTGAAATCAATCACGCAACGTGATTGCGAGAGGTACCTACTCCGGTATAAATATGTAATAAAATGTATAATAATTATACATAAATGGTAATATAATATTAGGAAATATTATAATATGTATGATTTAAATATGTATTTATTTGTTTATTATAATAACCTAGGTACCTAATTAATTTTTTATAAAAATCCATCCAGGGTTGATTGGGTTTTCCCTTTTTTTGGTCAACTTCGTAATCATATCCTAAACACGACAATGCTTTTTCATACACTACATAATATCGTACTAACATTGACGACTGGTCGGTATATCGTAATTAAGTTTATCTCCACGATGAGAACAAAATACCAGTACCTATCGTAAACTCGAATTAACAGCACGTTTGTTCTAAGTATGTCCATATTTTCTTTATTTATCTAATTTTCAAATGACCCCATTAACCGGTGTAGTGAGTCTAATAGACGAATTATTTGCTGTGTGTTAATACGTGAATTCGAGGCCAGCTGTTTTGAATATAATATTCAAATGGATCGGCAAATGAGGATGTCTGTGCAATATTTATTTAATCTCTCAGACCAACAACCAACATCGATAAAACGCTTTCACCTAAAATCTTATTTATGTTTTTTTTTTTGAGTAATCTTAGAGTAAAACTACCTATTACAAAAATGATAGAGGATAATATTTTTGTGGGTACTACATATCGATTTTATATTTTATAATTAGTAGACTTTATATTCGACTTGGAAACTGAAAATGTCTGTAAACAGTTCTAAATAAATCAAAATGTTTGAAAATTGTATTGTGTATAGAAAATAATATAAACAACCAGTGAAAATTTCATGCTATGGTCATTTGTTTTAGAGATACACCAAATTTTGCCTAAAAATTGCCGTTTTTCCTTAATTTGTATGCTGTTTTTCCCGCCGCTTTTGACGTCCCGAATGCACCAACTAGATTCAATTTTCCATCGAACAAGATACTGTTGAAGAAATTAGAAGTAGTTTCACTGCTCCAAACGGTGATGATAGACACAAAAATAAAAATCAAACATCATTGTAAAGTCAACACATTCATCTCTCCACTTGGAATCTAAAAGTAAGGAAAACATAAAGGATACCAAATTCTTTTTAATTTGTATAAGTATATGGGAATATGGGATTATAGTGTCTATTGTGTTGTATACTTGTATTTAAAAAGTTTAGAAATCAGAATTTACCACGCTCGCAGATTGAGCTTTCCTATTTTGTTTAATATATTTTTTATTATCAGGTGCGTACCCAAAAAACTCACGACTTTTGTACCCACAGATAGTTACAGTATCATTGCTATAAAAATTATTTTGTTAAAATAAATAATTTTATACATTGTATACCTAACAATAGTATTTTAAATAAATTTACCGAATTATAATTTTTAATATTATAGACATTGTTTCGATGGAAACGTAGTCAATATCTCATTTTGAGGAAATTATAGTACTGGTGGAAAAGGGAAAAGTACACTTTTGGTGGAAACGTGTTACACCCTTGGCCACTGATGCGTAAACGATGTACGATATTTTGGCACAGGTAAACTACAGACGATGCGCAAACGATGACCGTCTCTTTTTTCCCTATTGTTCTTTTATTAGTGAACCAAATTTCTGTTTTTATTGATTTTTTCATTATGTCACTCAATGATTTCAGGCATAATTTATTTTTGGCTTTAAGTACTATTCAAATTTGATTTCTTACTTTATTTATATTCTACATAATAGCATATGTTATAGTGGTTACTTGTTGTAAAATTCTCAATATTATACCTAACATAATTTAAGTTAAATTATGCACATGTACAATAGATTGTTTACTCGTTGATAATAATAAATAGATAAAATGTTTTCATGCATAGAAAATTAACTTTCAATCTCCACACTAGTTATCGACAAGTACCTGTCATACTACCATTTTCGATTATGTTACTATAAATACATTATGCATTATTATAATAAATTTATAACCTAATACGATCAAAAAAGTATTTATAGCCTATAGGAAAAAAACAAAGAAATATTTTATAAAAAAAAATCAGCAACTACAAAATTATAACCTTATTCATTAGCAATAATATGTATTAAAAAATTTCGACTTAAATACATAATAAAAGTATTTAAATACTGCATCATACCGTATTTTTTCATAATCACAAACATAATATTAATTTTATTACATAGTAAATAACAATACGATATCAATATCAATATATCAATATATATATAACATATATATATTATATAATAGTATAGGTAACTACTGCAATATAGGTACTGTATAATATATATATATATTTAATATGTGTACTATATAATACACTAATACTAGATAAATATCTAATGTGTATGAGTGTATGTGTATGACTACAGTGGCATCATTTATAATTGTCAATAGAGGGGGACAAAATTTTTGACCAGCCCAAGAGGGGACTTATAAAAAAACCGTTCGCTTCGCTCGCAAGCACATAATATTATATTCCTTATTATTCATAAAACACATACATACATACCAACTTCAACCGACTCTCGTACCAACTGTCAAAAAATGGTTTTGCCTAAAAATTTCCATTTCTCCTAATTGTTTTTTTTTCAATTATTAATAACTGTACTGGAAATATTTAAATTTGACCTCTTTTGGTTCACTTTTCTATCAGAAAAGATGCTAAAGTTTAAAATCAAAGCATTTTCTCAACTATATAGGTATATTGTGTATACAGATAAAAACACTCCTTATGATTGTATAATTAACACATAGGTACTCGTTAATATAATACCACTACAGTTAAAATACAATACATTATATTATTATTATATGGTCAATTGTATTTAGAATGTAATACATAAAAAGCCGTATTAGTTTCTATTGTGGTCGATTGATCTATAGGCTTTAAATATATGCACCCACAAGTATAAAAACAAATGGAACTTCAAACAATATGTTTTGATAACTTAAATAGAATTTATTATTACATGATATTCTACGGCTTGAAAAATATGAACGATTTTATACTCAATAATATTGCGTTGAGTCCAAGGGCATTCATTAGAGGGAAAACTGGACAAGGTTTGAGATGTCCTTCCTGGAATCAAGTTATGAACTAGGCCGCGAGTGAAGCAAACTAAGTATGTAGCTGTATAACGAAAAAATAAGATTGATATAATGTAGTCAGGTTTATGCATCATAGGTTCCCTGAGGAGTTTTAATGTCAATAAAAACGCAGGACCATTAACTAATATATTATAGCAAACAATAAACATCAGTTATTTTACTATACGATGAGAAATAGTATGTTCATTATTAACCATTTATATTATGAGTTTTTTGAAAGTTATCGATTTTTAAATGATGTGTAAAATAATTTTGTGAAAGTAAATAGAAGGTATATATTACTATTATGTTGTGTGTTTAGATGCTGGGAAATCTATTAAACAACATTAAATGTAAGCAGTGACGTAGATAAGGGGGATGACACCCCACGGTCAGATCTACCCCATTGACTTTTTATTATTTTTTTTTTAATTTGTTAATTTAATTATTATTTATTTTATTTATACATTTAATGATGTAGCAATTTGTAATACAGAAGTTTTGACTTTACGGAGTATTGGAATGGATAATCTTCCATATTGTATTTGATGTGAATTTTGAATCAATTCAAATTATTTTCATTGTTCTTTATTGTTAAATATTTTACTAGGTACTTTAGTAAAAAGTTTTGATAGGGTGTTAGATTTTTCAATTTTTCCCTCCCATTTAGCTATGCAGTTTTCTTTTTTTGACCCCCCCCCCCTTTCAGAAATTATGTCTACGCCACTGAATGAAGCAAGTGCCATTGTTATAACCGATACAATTAACGGCATCAGTGTTGCATAAAGATACCTCAACAATATTATATCTAGATAATAGTTGGATAATATTTATCTAGTTACAGATGACGATTTAAGATAGTATGGTTTCCCGACGACCTGTGAAATGATCGTTTCAAACTGGCAACCAAATTAAGTAACCAGAACAGTAGGAATATTCACCACTTGCGACATGACTTGTGCCGATATAGAAGCAGAATTTACGAGTTTATTATCGTGGTATTTCAGCTTATAGCCACTATTACACACACACGCTAATGGTGAATTTTCTAGCTGTTTAATAGCCATCATCTTTATAGTGATTTCGGTAAACACTTTATCATGATTCGTTTAGCAAGCAATAATCATACTGTCTTAAATCGTGGAACAGATAGATACGATATAACATAGAGATTGATAATACATTGAAAATGTTAGACTACAGTGCATATTATTATAATGTATGCAGCCAATCAAATTGCAAAAAGCCAAGTCAAATCTGATGACGAATGCAGTAAATGAAACAACAGCAGAACAATACTATGTGTTTAATCGTTGAAGAGGGCTTAACGCCTACGTCTGTTAAGACGAAGAAGCCAAACGTGATGAAATATTAAGGCCATCCTAATAAAGTTGGCAGCCCAATCATAACAGACACATATTATGAAATAAATCAAACAAATCTGTTGTTAATACTTGTTGAACATTGTTACCTGTTTGATTACTCTCTGATTTTGTCAGACATTTTTTAAATTTCATGCTGCCAACTATATTCCAACATCACAACTTTATGTTCATAAATTTGTTCACAAATCACAAGTAAGTAATATAGAGCTCGTTTTGTAGAATAATATACTGCATAGGGTATGTCGTATCTATTATGGTTATGCTGCCAACTTTATAAGGGTCATATAGTCAATGGTAAACGGAACTAAAACCTAACTGCTGACCTTAAAATCGATGAAATGGTTGTTTGTATGTGACAATGGAAAATCATAAAACCCGGAAGTTCCATTCCGTGGAAACACCTACCGGCTATGCAAACATCCGTTCAATAAACTAAGCATGTAAGGATCTGGCTGGAACCACCATAAAATCACCAATATTGGCTGTCAAATTGGAAAAACCGGAAATTTGCACGAGGTCATTGCCTTTGAGTAGGCTGTCGGGTAGCTGTTAGATATAATACACTATACCGTGTCTAGTCGTTTTGACCCACTGTACTGTGGAATTCAATAAAGACTGGCTATTTGTGACATATTATGTCAAATACCATACAGTCCAGATTGAAGCATTGGTATATATTGGATGATTGAAACAAGGCAACCATCAGAAAGTCGACAAAAATGCCCCCCGCCACCACAAGCGACTTTTGATATTATTTTAATAAACAGAGAGTTAAGCTTGGATATAGGACGTATGGTGATAAAATATTATAATACATAATGTTAAGCACTTATTAGTTATTACAATATATATAACGTACTTAATAGAAATTGTGTAGAACGTAGTAGCTCAGAGCCTTCATGCAGGACCCGGATTTATTTGAACATTACATAGCCGACCTTAGTGACCGAACATGGTACTCAAAATATTGTCAATGTTACAACTATTCGTCAGCCCACCCACATGAGCGTTTCCGGTGTTTTGTCATTTTGTTTTTCGTTTTCCGTTTTTATTTAGCATTAACAATATGTGTAGCGTATGAAACGTATTTCTGTGGTAATTTTCGGGTATAAAATAATATTGTCTAGAACCCTGATTTGAACAAATAATTAGTATTAGATGTTGTGGTTCCGTTGTAAATAGGCAATAATATTATCAAACATTATCTTAACTAGTTTTCCAGGTAACGTTCTAACATATTGTCTCTACCATCTGCCGAGAGAATTTAAATCTCACTCTGGTTGTACACAATACACACTAAACCTACTTTAGTACTACCTATACAGTACACAACTGTACAGTGTTCTGTGTTCCTATACATATAGTATGCAGTAGTGAAACTTAATATATAATATTAAAGATCTTTATAGTATGTAGTACCTATGCAATATGCGACTTATGACTGGTATAAGTAGTTGTACATTATAAATTATAATACCTAATGATCGCTGACTTAAATAAAATAATCAAAGATATTGTTTGAATTATTCTTTCATTATTATTATAAATGTAGATAATATACATCAAAAACAATGAATCTTTTGTCATTTATTATTGAGTTGGTAAAGCTTCTAATCTAATTTTATGTATTTTTTATAGTGAGTTAGCTATTAATATTTCACCCGGCGTTGAAATTAATATGCTCAATTCATCTTTCTACAAACATTCTTTAAATCCAGTAGGGAGAATACAATAATGCTCCACCATTACATAAGACACGTTGACCAATATTTATTCTGTCGTTATCCAGTCTTATCAAAAAAATATATATAAATATGGTATTTGTGTTGTTTATAAATATTTCATTTTAATCTTACATTAATATTCGTGTTTAACTTTATAGATTTTATTATTTAATGACACTTTTGTCGTCAATATGTGTACCTATATATAGGTTAACGCCAACCGACTGATAACAGATTTTATTATTGGCATGATTCGACCGGTTAAGTGTCGGTTAACTTTAACCGTACATCGTAAGAACGGCTCTTAGTTGGATTTTATAACTTTTTTTTAAATACTCAAGGTTTTATATATTACCGTTACAGCACAATCTATTTATCAGCTATCTAATCGAATACAATGAAGATTTCAAAGAAGGTAAATTCGATACGTATTGAAATAGAATGGTTAGGTACCGATCGTATCGAAGTCTGAGTCCGATACGGGTCCGGTACGTATCGCTTGTATATTGCACGTGTAACTTCTTGAACGCACTTGATCTCTAATTTCTTCCTTGAAAATTTTGAACTTAGTCTCCTATTTTTCTAAGTAATAAATGTATAAATACAAAATACGGTGCTCTATATATTTTGGTATGAGTTCTTCAGTTCACAATCAAGTCCATGTCTGTGTACCTACCTCGCTTTTCGGACCAATCCGGCTGGCATAAGACACATAATATGGAATTGTATTAATTTTTATTTACCGATTTGTTCAAGAATTATGTTATCTTTCTTTTCTTTAGTTCAACTAATAACCTATGACCTAAGCAACAATTCATTTTTCCTTATACCTATATACACACAACCAGAGTTGGGCAAAATTTTATCTAGATAATTATTCGAATAAATCTGTATTCGAATAAAAAACTATTCGAATGTTTTTTTTACAATTATTCGAATAAAAATGTATTCGAATAATTTTCAACTAAGATTATTCGAATAAAAAACTATTCGAATAATTTTCATCTATGATTATTCGAATAAATTTTAAAGACGGTTATACGAATAATTCTTAGTTATTTAATTTGATTAAACATATGTACCTAGTTCATAATAAAATAATTTTTTTAGATATTGCTATTATTGATCTATTAGGATTGTTGTAATAATTGTTATGAAATATTACCATTAAATATTATTCATATTATAATATTATAAAACTATTGTTAAAATATAATTTAAAAAAACATATCTAATTTTCTAATTCTTAACTTTCTTCTATTGATAGATATTTGTTTATTGTTTATTCGAATATCTATGTTTAAAATTGAATCGGTTAATTTTTTATTCGAATAACAATAGTTGAAAATTATTCGAATACATTTTTATTTGAATAATTGTAAAAAAAAAATATTCGAATGATTTTTTATTCGAATAATAATAGTTGAAAATTAATCGAATAAATTTTTATTCGAATTATTGTAAAAAAAATTATTCGAATAAATTTTAATTCGAATAATTGTAAAAAAATCATTCGAATAATAATTTATTCGAATAAAATGTTATCTAAATAATCATCTAGATAAAATTTCATTCGAATAACGCCCAACTCTGCACACAACACACACAATTTCTTATACATATACAATGCATTTAATGTAATTAATAAATTAGGTCAGTTAGAAAGTAGTCTTAAGTTAAAGGATTATCAGCTTTGTCTGATAAAATATTTTAATAAACATTGGTATTTTATTATTTTCCTGTACTAATTCTTGGTACACGATGTTTTTCACTACAAGTAGTGCTAAAATCTAAATGTTCTCAGGTGATCTTATTCACTAACCATAATAATATGTTCAATTGTTACGCTTGGATGACGAATCATGTACAGATAAATTGAAATCCTTCCAATGTTAATGATATGTGTAATGCTACCCTTGTAATATTATATTATATTATATCTTATTAACTCATTTTTGATATGTAAACATCTATGCTATCGGTTTGTAGTACGACCTTCTTGGGGAATCGAGCGTCAGGCGTAAGTCATGTAGATGTGACTGCTTGAATTTGTGTGTGTGTGTCGTCGCCATAGCGCTAAAATCGCAGAACCAATAAACCAGGCGAGTTGCTTATCTATTATTTTCTTTCTTATTTTCACGAGTCTGGTAGGTGCGAACGCGCTCTGGTACAATCGTCGGCCGATTCATTATTATTATTATTAATATTATTTATTATTATCGTTTACGTATACGCGCGAAACCGTGTTTGTATCGTATAATATGTATTATACAAATTCCCACTCAAACCATGCCATTATATTCCCCAATCAAAGTCTTACTACAGCTAAGATGTTTACACATCATTCGTGAGTACAAAGGCACTCACATTTTCGTATACAATGATATGATATCATTGAATTCAAATTTAAAACAACCAACTTGTAACCTACTGCGCAGCAGAGCGACATCCACTTACCCGCTTTTTTTTCTAATTGCCACTGACAAATGTATTTTTGTTTCTATTGATCTACCTATAGCTTTCATTTTTCTTCCATATTTTCCAATCTCACTCAACGTTCCACCATCTATTTATAAAGATCTGAGAGCTTGTAGTCGCTCACAGTTCGTCTCAAATGTTTCTTCACTTTTCTCCTAAGTCGGGTAGTATTTGATATAATAGATACATCGTATTGATATGATTATGTATATTAATCTGACTTGGACAGTAAGTACCTAATCTTTCCAACCACTGAGTAGTGATGATTTCCACTTCGCTCACTATAGTCACGATAAAAAACATTTAATAGGCACTGAACGGAAAAAGGTAAATTTCCAATGCTACGACTGGCATTGAAAATTAAACTTTCAGTGCATGTGTGACAACAACATTATTATTGCCACTTACTTTGTTCTGTAGCGCAATAAGTAAAAAGACTGTTGGTTCTCTGAATTTAAATTCAATTTTTAAAATATATTTAACATCTATTTATTTTAATAGATAACATAATTATTTATTTAAAATAAACCATTAGAAAACTATTTGTTTTTATCTATTTGATAAAATAATAACAAACATTATAACGTTAGTATGATATTAACCTTACATCATACGCTGCCAGACTGTCAACCACAGTAAGCTGAGAAGGAAGATTGATAATATTTTTTGTTTCGACAAGGTTTTAAATTTAAATAAAAAGGTTAACTATTTTAATTAATGTTTTACACTATGTTTAACACAACACACCAACGTCATCATACGTTAATTATACTACCATTAACCGAATAAAAACACTATAACAAGTCACAAAAACAAAAATATATATAAAAAATCATTGGATATCACACGTGCAGTATATTGCGATGCAAAATATTGTGATCCCCCTATGAATTTTTTTTCAATATTTATAATAATTTATAATAAAGTATAAAGTGCAATATTGTAAAATGGGGGAAAAATGTCCTGATCAAAAATATATAGGGGGGAAAAAATCCTACTACACCGAAAAAAGTCAGGGGGGAATGTCTGTGATTGAGTCAGTATACCTAAGTTATAAATAAAGTTTGTATTTACCATAATTTTATAAATTGATATTAGACACAACCATAAATTATATTTTTAATGATAAAATAATGCATAATATGTTAAACAATCAGCCTTCCCCCCATGACAAAATCATTTTACTGCCACTGTACAGTCATAACTAAGAAACGAAATTTTCACCACACAAAAAGGAGAACTTTAACTGTGCAATATCATTTTAATTTTTTTTTTTTGATATCACTTATACGAAAAAAGTTCTTATTGCTTCAAAATCCATTATTGTTTGTACTTTTAAGACTTAAATAACTTTTTTTAAAGTTCCGACATCGAAAAAATAAAAAAGATATTGCGCAGCCAAAATTCTCCTTTTGATGTGGTGAAAATGTTGTTTCTTAGTTATGACTGTTGTCTTCTCAGTATTTTCCTACGCCAAAACAGTTTTTGCTATGTTTTACATTTTGTAAGACGAAGACAGCATAATATGCGAGTTCTTAACTAGAACTCCTTGAACTCGAAATCGTCGATACCCCCAACTTTTTCCAGGGTCCCCATAATTTCCAATAATTGTATTATCCTTGGATAACTCGAATTCTGAATAACTTAAACTTTCTGCCCGGTCCATTTAACTTCGAGTTAATCACGTTCGGATGTATTTCTATCTAAAGTCTTAAAATATAGTACAACATTTTAGATTTTGTGCGGAGTGATGCGCATGTATTGCCGTATTGGTTTTACAACGATGTGTTTTTATATCATTCTGTTTCTTTATATTTTTGTGTCTGTCATGACCTTTTGGATCAGTAAAATTGCTTTAATATTTCAATTTCCGACGCAAGGTCAAAACTATAAATTCTCTGTACTATTCTTAATAAAAAAGTAAAATAAAAAAAAATACTAAAAAAAACGAGAGTTCTCATTAAGAACCAATTTTTGACTAAATAGATTTTTGTTGTTCTTCAAAAACGAATGACTGTTTCTGTAGAGCTTACAGTGTCGACACTTGAACTTTTTCACCAAATAATTATATCAGCATTTTTTATACATGATATAATTTTCAAAGTATGTGGGCTCCTTTTGTAATATTTATATACATTTTAAATTCAATTTTACTGTTTATAAATGATAACATCTTTGTTCTTATATATAAAAAAAAATTAAACGTTTAAAATATATTAATATAATAATAAAAAAAATCAAAAAAAATCTTAGATACATAGAAACAACAATTTTAAGCTTCTAAAGTTCAAATGTATTCGAAGATCACCAAAATTATGAAAATATGTAAATTATATTGTACAGTTAAAAATGCAAACATAAATATTAAATACATAATATTAATCGCATTAATAAATTATTAAATTATAAATTATTAAATTGATCGGTTTTGTTTTTATCTCATATTTTTGTAAACCAAATTCATCAAATTTAAAAGTCATTAAATTAATTCCTTATGATACCTAATGCTGCTGCTTAGTCCAAGGGGACTGTACAACAATAGTCAATAGTCAACATTAAAAATAATTTATCATCAATGAAAAGTATGTAAGCAAGTAAAGGAATTCCAAATGTCTACTTATGAACTATTATAAATCGGTTATTAATTAGTATATTTCTGTTTTGATGCACTTGGATAACTTATTTGTCTCTCTTTCTCACCATTATAGTAATATTACAAAATAATTATTTGCATACACACAAAACATTTTAATATCAAACATTTATATAACTATAGGTACCTATATAAAGTTTCCTAAGTTGCATGGATTTTTATATTAACATGAATTACTTAAAACAACTTTTCATTACAAAACAGCTTGTTTTCAATTTACCATGCATTATGCATTATATAAGTTATATTTTTATGTAAAAACTTAAACAATATTGATAATAAATTAATATTATTAATCATAACCTTGAAATCCGTAATCATAATAATATAAAAAAAGACATTATTATAATTTATGTATTTAAATTAATAATTTACTCTTTTATACGTCGTGATGTAATTACATCTTATTTTTGATATTTATACATAATAAATTATACCTATTTACAGAAATTGTATTTCAAACACTGAACATATTTACATGTAAGTAATGTTTTGTAAAAATAGAGCTTTTCATAATATTGTATAAATATTTTAGACTCGTTCAAACTATCTATTACAACGATTATGATGTGCTCTTTTTAATACTTAATTCGATTTTACCGTTTTCGGGGTTTTGGTGTATGTTTTTTTGTAAAACAACGAGAACAGGTATAGAAAGAGTGTTACATTCGCAAACATGTAATAAATATAAACTTTCGGATAATCGCAATTAAAACACACTAGTCCTATGTACCAGAGTAAAACAATTACAAATTGAATCTGAAAAACCAATTAAAAATGTAATTAGTAACCGTAATAATATTATTTTATGTAAACGTGTATAGTATTTTAGTTTACTAAATACTTACAATTTGCATTCTTGTCAAATATCTCTTCCACCATAAATAAGGTTGCATTTGTGGGCCCAAGGCCGCTAGGAAGTAATAGAAGTACATGATAGTGTGGATAAATGAATTGATTCCTCCGGGTAATGTCGCTTGTTCACCTGAAAATAATAATATTAATAATATTATAGATAGGTGCCAAGCAATTCAAGGAAGTTTATTTTCTGAAACTGATATTGATATGCGTAGATTCAATCATTTAAATGTAATACATTCAAGTAGGTACGTATTTATTCATGGTATTTAGTTACATTTGTGTAGGTAACTTTATAATACTACGTAGTTGATTCATAGCATTGAGCATATATTTAAAGTACCACCTATCTATACTCAATTTTCATAGTTATATTAATTTATCATTCACTAATTGCTTATTGTTTAAGAGTATTTTACTTGAGATGATTCAGTTAGTTTTTATATTTTATATCAGTCAGTATTTTCCTTGAATTAATAATTGCCAATTAATTATTATTAATTCTTATAAAATATTATATTATTTATAATATAATAAAAATAATATTTATATTTTATTTTATTATAAATAGGTATTTCAAAGTATTAATAATACTTTTAATAAGGAATGTTAGATATCTACAGTATATTATTATTTGGAAGGTACCATAAATATTTTTTATGTCAAGATAATGCCTTTTGGTGGTTTATTTTAATCTGTCTTTCACGTACAATTCATACATGAATAAACACATTTAAGGAGATAAAAATACAGAATGAAAATAATTACATCTTTGAGTCATACGTTCATGGAATCGTGACTTATTTTTTTTCTAAGAATGTATTGATAAAAAAGCTCTGATGTTTTAGGTAAAGTAAATAAAAATACCACTTATGAAGTCGTCAAGTGAATTTTTTTTTTTATAACTTATAGAACACACTTTCTTTTTTGAACATTAGTTTTAATTCAATTTTGTCCCACGACATTAACCGATGAAATACATCCGTGGCGCTATCTATTAGTTTTTGGTCACGACATTTTAAAATAAGAATTTTTATTAGCACCAATTCACCACCCGGGCGGAGTCGGGTAATACAGAATGCATAATATTATATAATTAAAAATAACGCAACAGAATACCCTCATAAATAATGAATTCATTAATTTTTGTAAAATCAATGATTTAATTCTCAATCAATTTTCAATTACTTCTTCAAAAACACACAAACGTTTTTGTTATATTTTATGTTAGATACAAGAAATATAATAGACATTTTGATGTAGCGTCCTCTTAATATATTTGCTTAAAATTATTAATTCTTTGAAAATGCTTAATTTAATATTATTTTAAAAAGAAACTCTATAAATTAAACTTTACAGTAATGGAATAATTATTGTAAGTACCTGCGTATGTCAAATATATTTTGAAAGTTTTTTTTAAATCTCTATCGGTTAGGCATACTTTATGGGCGTATACGAATTTGTTCATATTTTTTTCTCCACCACAATAAAAAAATCGGTTTTTTACTGGTTATACTTAATGATAAATAAGTGTCAAATATAATGTTAGGTGTATAGAGTTTATTTTTATCATAGCTCAAAGTTATCATAGACAATAGACCTGAGTATTAGTTCAATTAAATGATAATAAAATACAAAATATTGTGAAGTTTTACCTTTGATGAACCTCAAATATGCCCAACACGTGATGACCATATTTGAATGATGGTATACATGTAAAAATGTAACTTGGGACTGTTTTTTTCTTAAAACGAAGAATATCTGTAACACAAAATATAAACATTTAAGACATTAAATAGAAATTTGTATTTACGTATGTTAATACTGTTTTCGTTATGTTATATTTTATAGATTGTATTTTTTTTTTTGATGAAATGCTAATATTATCGAATAGTGAAAATTATTCAATAGTGTAAAACCAATTATTGAATAGTATAAAATACAGTGCCGCATTCAGTCATTTGTACAAATAAAAATTGGAGCCCCCAAGCCCCCTTATGGCCCTAAAGACGGAAAATATGGAGATCCTCATTAACCTTTTAGGTTTTGAGCACAGAAAAGAATATTTGTTTTACAATGTGTGCTTTTTTTAAAAATATTGTTTAGTTATTGCTTGATCCTCTTTCTGCAAAGATACATTTGAATTTATGTCACTTAACTTTGCTTATAATTTATCATATAAGTTGTTTTTTTAATATATTTAAGTATGTACTTCATGAATAAATAAAATAAAATTATATAAAACTATGCAAATTAATATTAATTAAAACAATTTCAAACAGCATAATACTATTATACTAAATTATATTATATACCTAATACTGTTATTAAAATAATTAAAATTATAAAATTTTTATAATTCACAAGTAAACAAATTTCTGACCATAAAATGTTGGTGCCCCTAAAATACTGGCGCCCGGGGCAGTTGTACCCAGCGCCCCCCTAAATGTGGCCCTAATAAAATACAACATACTAATATATTTAGGGGATAATAAGAAGACCTGACAATTGAAATAACTTTTGTTCTAATCAATATTTTATATCAATTTTTTGATAATATATTTTTTACCCTTAAGTGTAAGATTTTAATTTTATTTTTTTTAAATGAACAAAAAACAATTTAAAATATAACTAATTTGAAAATCTGGTTTTTAACAATTGTTGACCTTAAAAATCATTTATTTAAAATCATGTAGTTTAATTGTACAATTATTTAAAATCTCAATATTTTTGTTAGTTAAAGTTTATCCAGACGTAAAAAAACATTTTAGTTCAAAAAATATAGACTTTTAAAAATATATTATGAGCATTTTTAAACAGGAACTTGTTAAAATCTAAATATTTTTTAAATAGTTTTGTTTTAAAATGAATGAACCTGACTATATAAAATGTTGATACTTTAAAAAAACATACGAAATAAATCACACGACTTAAATAAATGTTTTTACAAATAAAATTTTTTGAAAACTAGATTTACAAATTGAATATTTTTAAATTTACAAAAAAAATTGGAATCAGTTTTTAATATTTTTATTTTCAGTATTAAAAAATAAAAATAAAAAATTGTATGCTCAAGCGTACGTAAATTGTATAAAAAAAACGCTTGCCAAATCAGGGATCGACATGTAAACTTTCTTAATTTTTAATTTTTAGAAATGTATTAACTGAAAAACCCTTAGCGGTTGGTATAACAATTTTAATCCAGAAAAATATCGGTGTGAACACTGAACAGCCCTACAAAAAATAGTTATCATTTTCATTTAGTGAGATAGATCTCCGAAACCGAAGAGCAGATTTCATTGTTTGGGGTCTTGTTAGATTCACATTGGTTAGGAGAAGTGCAGTGAAGATTTTCAGAACTTTATCTTTAATAGCTAATTCATTAAAGAACATTAAAAAAAATTAAACAAATTTTATTGGGTGTTTTTTGATGTTTATCAGCTTTACAGATTTGTAATGAATTAACGATTGGAGATAAAATTCTGAAAATCTTCACTACACTTCTCCTAATCAATTTGAATCTAATAAGACCCCAAACAACAAAATCCGTTTTCCAGTTTCGGAAATCTACCTCGCTAAATGAAAATCTATCAAAAAATAACTCTTTTTTTATCTGTGAAAAATATAATGATTTTTTAAAAACTTAAAAAAATTGTATTCCACATTTAGTATCTATTTGATAATCCCTTTTTAATGAGCTATCGACCAACTTTCTAGCTATCATAGTTTAGGATAAAAGTTAAAAATAGAAATTTTGAGACTGTTCACGCCGACGTTTTTATGGATGCAAGTGGTTATAACGTTTGGGCGTGATATCAAATCTATCTAATTAATATCTTATATTAAAGCTGGCTAAATTACCCACCTGATCATCATTACCAAGTTACATATTTACTAATTTCCTATTTAACACAAATTCTTGAAGTTTTCAAAATGCAGACTTTTTTCATTTCAATAACCATACTTATTTCATTAAAAATCAAGAAAGTAATAATCAAAAATTTGATTAGAACACAATTTATAAAGGTTGTATCAGGTTTCCCAGTTACAATGTCTTATATACAATTATGTATAATTTATTAATTCTTGTCCTTCGGTACAACTTAAAATTACAAATATATATGGATAATTACTAATTAGGTTAGATAGTACTTGTATAAAAATGAAAAAAATTATATTATAATAACAAATTGTTGTACATTTTTAGTTACTACTTGTTGTTACATGTTATCGTTTGGTGGCATTTAGTGGAAAATTATTTTTTTAGTACACAAACATCGACCGGTTTAACATTGCCATTTTCCTGGTTGATTAATTAGTAATTATATATATTTATTTATAATTTAAGTTTCTAAGGACAATAAATTAAAAATATTTCAAATACCTACGTATTTTCCATATAGGAATTTTAATTATATGTCTAAACGGATAGTAAAATCGCACATAAAAATTAAATTATTTGACTATTTTCCTAATCATTTAATAAATTACATAATTTGACTATTATGCCTACGGGCTACGACGTGTACATAATCAGCATAACATGCCATATTATTTGGCTAAATATGTACATACTATCAACATTATTACAATCATATTTAAATAATAATTGTGATAAAATGATCATATCCTCACCGTATCCAGTAAATCGATGACTTTGGAGATGAAAAAGTACCACGATCCTTTATTCAACTGAAAAATACAACATGAAAATAATAAATAATGGGCTATATAATTAATTAGATACCTACTTAATAGGCCAATTTATGAATAACTAGCATTCATATTATTATAAAATATGGCACATAATATTCTAATTTTTTTTTTCATAAATTATACAACAGTATATTAAGCATTATAGTGAAATATTACAGGGAATTATCAGCTTAAGAAAATTTAGCATAAATAAAAAAATTGCTTAGGCCTCGATTGTTTAATGTTAGAAATTAAGTTTTTATACACATACCTACTCAGAATAAGGATACCAAAAAGTCCTACGGCCATATTTTGAGAAGATAGGAACTAGTATTTTGCTAAACATGTGGAAAACTTTAGTAAAGCACCTTCATGACGGGGATTCATCGATTCCGCCAGACCTATATTCTATACTACCTAGTAGAAAAGGTACGATGATTAGGTTAATATAAGTTCTATAATAATATTAATAAAAAAAATTTAATTTACATTTGATATACCTTCATAAGTTTCCCCTTGAATACTATATATATATATGAAAATTATCAAATATATTATTATATTTTATATTGGTTAATATATTAGTTAGATAATTAAGTCAAATGTATGACTAGTGGTAACAATTGGTAGATGGCGGAATCGATGATTTTTAGACTATACCTATACTGAAGTTGATATTGGTTGAATCGATTATTCTTAATACAGCTGAAATCAAGCCGAACAAATTACGGATGACTTAGATGATGAGTACTAACCAAAACAATTAATATGTACAACTTTATTTAGACACTACACTGTATAATCTTTCGTATCATTAATTCATTATTGTTTTTGTAATCTAATAACCTTAGCAGTTGAAGCTGTAACACGAATAAAAAAATAAAAATATTAACATTTAACCGTTGGTAAAATATTATTTAAAACATCAAATTATATATAGAAAATAGTGTAATTTATTTATTTACTATTGAATAACAAGAGATTAATTCGAAATCACGATGATACTAGTAAAAACTTAATACAACCTAAGAGTCTTAAGTTTTAATTCCTTATTGTTTCAAAACCTAGGTACTTCAGATTTGCGTATAATTTTGGAAATACATTAGTCAGATTAAAATTGCCTACCTACCATGCACTCAGGCACCTCTTTTCCATTGGCCACTTGGGGCACGTGCCCAGGGATCTGTGATCGAGGGGGTCCCCTAGCTGTTTGCCTGTTTTAATAAGATAGTACTCTGGTCAAGTTGTAGGGGCCCCATTATGTTACTTCCCAGGGCCTAAAAAAGGTTAATGTACTTATTATAGTTAGTACATAACATTACAATTTAATTAAATATTGATATATTATATAATGTTATACCTAATTTTTAAATTTGGGTAGTAGTGACATGCTTACATGACGTTAATAATATATTATTAACTATAATTATAACTAATGTGATACCTAGTTTTATATGTGCATATATATACATAATCATTTAGTGTTTAAAAAAGTATTCTTAGTTTAAAATTAACATAATATAATGAAATATTCAGCAGCTTTACAATATTATTATTACCTCATATAATAAGAATGTATTTTTGCTTCTTTCAATTGGATGACATGAATGATTCCACATGCTAGACAATCCTCCAGGTGTAAAAAATAACTAAAAAAAATTCATAAAAAATATAATGCTATATTAATTCAACTGTTAGATATTAGTTTTAAGTAAAATAGTTCAAATAATTTAAGAGCTTTAAATATCTTGATAATATTATTCATATTATAAGACTATGACAAAATTAAACCATATCACATATTATCAGAGGTTAAGGTTCGCATTAAACTAGCTATGTATGAATGTATTTCCATAAATACTGAGATATAGTTAGTGGTAGAATATCACATTGTTCTAAATAGTATTTTTGTTTCCTGACACTTTAAATGGTTCAACATTATAAATTAATTTGGCGATCCATAATTTCATAAAAAAATGTTGTATTATCACTTTTAGGAGAACTTTATAAATTACATTTTAATCTGAATTGACCTATTTACGTGATTTCTTCATCAATGAATGGAATATTTTTTATATGGTGACAGCTCTTTTATAAATAAGCACCATGTTTCTGAATTACGTTATAATTTTGTAAAAATGTAATTTGTTCACAGTTGGTGAAATATAATAAAACCTTTCTTCAGCTATTCAAAATGGTTTTTGTTTGGTAAATGGTTAGTAAGTTATACATAGAATGTACACCGACATTTTTAATTTAAATTTTTCAAACTCATCTTAATTTTGCATTATAAATTAATTTTATAGTCGATATTATTCGCTACAAAATGTACAAAAAAAGAAACTAAACATTTAAAATCAATCTTAATTTAGGTATTGTGCACAATGGTTAGTTGTTGAACTCATAGAGACAAGACAACTATACAATTATACACGAACACAACTATACAAATGAGAAGTGGTCACTTTTGAAACCTTTTTTAATTTTATATTTAAATAATGTTTTATAATATTTAACTTACCCAATACAGTATAAATGCATTATAAGTTGTTTGAAAAAGGTTGTAAACTAACATAATGTGTTTGAGCCGATATGGTTCGCGGTTCTTCATCATATTAGGACCGATTTTTAAAATGAACAATAAATAAACTGCTACAATAGAAAAAACTGGCAATGGTGATCGCATTAAAAACCATGAATCAACTTCATCGTCTATAAATAATAATAATTTTTAAAGTAATTGAATGAACAATTTATATAAAATTAAATGTATGTTGTTTAAATACTTATGTGGAGATTGGCTATTATAATATCAAAATAAAAATAAAATATTTGTATGAACATTTTAATATATCTAGGTAAAAAGATGTAGCCCGGTGAGGGGGCTAAGGGGGTTATATCCCCCACACTGACTGTGTTTATTTTAGCCTATATTATAATATTATATTAAAAAAATGATTTTACATGAGCCTTTTATCCTCCTCCTCTTCCCCCCCCCCATATAAAATTTCTTGCCACGCCACTTCCTAGGTCCATAAATATAAATAAGGGATTGAACCAGTCAAGTATTAATCATTTTCAATCTAAAACAGTGATTTGGTCGCTCAAGCATAATTACAAGCAAAATACATAATTTATATACAGGTATAACAGAAAGATGTTAAAAAAAAAAAAAAAAAAAATGATATTACTTAAACGTATGACAAATATTGTGAAAATTATATGGTTAATAAATAATTTAAAAAACATGTATACAGGTACTCATGTCAGGAAATTCCCAAAAAAATATTTTGAAAAAAATTATTACGTTTCAAATTAATTAATAAATACAAATCGGCTCTTTTGAATTTTTCCAAAATAATTTAAATTTTTTTACTTTCAATAGTATTAAAAATAAAGATAATTTCTTTATATTATACTTGTAGCGCAAGTGAACAAATTATTTAAAAAAAAAAAAAATTATAAATATTGATTAGAACAAAAGTTATTTTATCCGTCAGGTACTCCTTTTACACTCTGTATATTATATTATATACCATTTGAACCATTAAAGTAAACATTAATTATTTCAAATATGTTGAAGGTTTTTGAAAAAAACTATATTTTTTACAATTTTTTTTTTTATGACAACGAATTTTTAATTTCATATTACGAAGTTGAGTATTTTTCTAAGTATTTCGTTACATAAAAAGCAAACTTTGCAAGGGTAGGTAGTTAATTCGTTATTATAAATATTTAAAGTTCTGATGTGTAAAATAGTGGACCAATATTTTTCAGGATACCCTTGTGTAACTCTACTCTCCTCATGTAAACATTAAGTACATTTAAGTTATAACTAATTAATGAGTCATTCGAAATATTATTTTAATATATCAAAGTACCCCCCAAAAAAATTCTGCTTAGAAATATGACATTAAAAATATATGCTGTCATACAAAAAAGTAAAACTTTTAAAATTATAACAATTTGTAAGAAACATAGGTTTTTTTATATAATGAGTGTAGGCACTTAAATTAATCACCTTTTATATTATCATATAATTTATACAATTAACTGTATTCTGATTCAGAATAAAGAGGACCTTAAACTACCAAACCCTTATACCATAATATTTACACTTCATATTAAATTCATATTATTGATCGTCGGAAAAATTCAAATCAAAACAAACAATACACGTAATATATAATATACAGTGCAATAAAAATATCAGAAAGTTATACCAACCAAATACTAATTCTTTTTCCAATGTGTTGAAAAACTGATTTGTGGCTTCCACGATGAAGTGGCTGTCAGTTACGTTCGCCATGATCGTTATTGCTAGAATAATAAAATCAAGACAGTACGTAAGTTATGAATGCAATTGATATCCAGAACTTTAGCTGCGTTCATCCTATACTTTTGAATTAATGAATTCTAATTGCTATACATTTATTTTAAATGTGTTAGTTTTTCAATCCATTTGTTGGTTGTAAAATATTATTATCCTTGAATATGTTTTTCAAAGCCGTTCAATGTCACATGCAATACAACATGTACTGCCATCAAAAACTGGTTGGCGCCAAAAGCCTGTCATTGGTATGAACTACCCAGGAACCGGTAACCGAAGTAAGGTCGATTTGAGAAATGAATGCCCTTGTTTTTTTTATACTAACATGCCGTAATTTTATAGTTAATAATAATTATAAATTAATATAAGTAATTGTACATTATTATGATTAACACTATATTATTAATATTGAATCTATAAATAAAATAAAAAAATTATCTTTGTTTACATTATAAATAATGATTTAACTTTCTCAATTAACTGAAAATTTAAATTTAAAAAGGTGGACAAGTATATAGGTACTGCTCTTGTGCGTTAGGTGTGGTGTAATGGATGTGTTAAATTGACATAAAATCATTGTATAAGAGCGAAGACCACAGAGTGTCAGCCTGTATTACCAAATATATTGTACGATATTATTGATATTATAGTAATTTATTTTACTATTAGAAATATAGAATGTTGAATTAATTTTTGCCTAAAAAAAAAAATGCATTTGAAAAGGGTCATTATAATATTTAGTTGTGCATGTAAAATATAATAATATAGATACTTCAAATGTTTCAAATCCCCACGACTAATATTTTTAAATTTTACTATGAAAAATGTATACTATTGACCACCCATAATACATGTAAGCACTAATTTGCTACCAGGAAACTCCCTCTAAGTTGAATGTCCGAGCATTTTTCCGCTATAAAATGTATCATATAAAACACTTACTCTTATCGTTGTAAACCAATCGTTAAGAATTGGAAAGATATTTTTATAAGTATTACGTATAAATAAATTTTAAAATCAATTTATGACGAATTTGAGCTTGTAAATATAATTACAAATGTTTATAAATATATACAATTTATAATGTATTCAGTTGATAAAAATAAAAATAGTTAATTAAATAAAAAAAAATATAACAATTATGAAGCTTTATTATAAAAAAAAAAAATGTAGACAAATTAATTTAAACAATTATTGTTCACTCACTCAGGTTTGATGTCTCGTCGATGTCAATAGATGGATTTTAATCCGTTTGCCATCCGTCAATGGATGCTACGTTATAAATTTAACAAATTATATAGTTAATGTGGATCACAACCTATTGATAAGAACGGTTAACGAAGAACTGAATACATATGGTTAATCCAGACTCGATCACATTCATTTTAAATTCCCTGGTATAATCTCAGATACCTTGTGACTGAAACCAGGTTTGGGGATTCGAGGTGAACAGCACCGCAAAGGTGGGTTTTTATTTGCCGCTAGGAACAGTAAACCGGAAAACATAAACATTCACGAGTAAACAAATACTCGCACGTGAATCCTTGACAAAAAGCTGAACTCGCTGAAAAATTGAAAAATATAGATACTGCACTTCTGCATACTGTATATTATTAAAGTGCAGTTTGTTAATTAAACTAAAAGTAATTAGCTACCTAATTCGAAGTATAATGTATTGTGCCGGTTTTTTTTATGTAATATGTTACGAACAGTCTCATTTTTAACGTGGTCTCAAAACAACTTAAAAAAACCGTTTGAAATTTTTTTCACGAGGAACAACCAAAATATTTCCGGTAAATTGATAATACATTTAATTTTAAACAGGTTTTCCGTAAATTTCTTCAAATATTTAATAAATATTTCAGATATACATCATAGTATATTTACGATTAGTGAAACTACTAAAAATATGATTTACATAAAGTACCACCTATAAAAAATATTCAGCCAATGGGTCCAGCCAAACTAACATGGAACTATGTGGATACTATCTATACCACTAAACAGTCAATATAGTTTCAATGCTCGATTTACAACCCAAAATTATGTAACATTGGATTATTAGCTTATATATTATAACATTATATAGTAGTTTATTACCTAGTTATTAGTTATTACTATTATTACTCATGAATATCTACATAATAATATATCTTATTTTAATCGATTATTTTAAAGATTTATAAGCCATGTTTCTATAATATGTTCTTATGATCAGCTAAAACTAAAGATTTTGTACTCATCAACATTTTAGTAGGTACATTTTGTTAAAATAATTTTAGGTAATGTATTAATGTTTATATACGCAACGAGCTTCAATGGATAATATTATTATTGATATGATTAGTTTATGTTAGTTTAATCTTATTCATAACATAGTCAATATTTTCAAAAGCTTCAAAATTAGTTTTGGATGTTACTGAAGTTTTGAACAAGTATTGGTTGTAACGATATCATAGTAAAATATATTAACCCAAGATAAAATATATACATTTTCAAAGTTATACCATATTTATGTTGAAGATAATGCGATTAAAACTACATCATTATTATGACAATATCAACTTTTTGAGAATGATAAAATTGTCAAGTAAACTGAAATTTAAGATAAAAAGAAAATTGTTTCAGTTGACTTAAATTGTTATTCAATTTTTTAGAAGTTAAAAGTTTTGGAATTCTATTATGATATTTTTCATATATACAAACAATTCTTTGAATGTTAATAGAATTATGAAATCCCTCAAATAGTTTTCTTTTAGTATCTTGTGTGTTTGTTGGTTATAATATTGGGCGTAATAATTCTTAAGGAATTAAATAATAATTTAAAATCGTTAAAATTAGTGTAAGAATGTAGTATTTTACCATAAACTCTTCAGTCAAAATGTTTTGCTCATACTTTTAGAATTTATATGAATTATATATTATTGGAAGAATAATCATTCATACTATCGGTATGAAACTGCCATAAATTCTGAAATTAAGAAATACACACGCGGAGAAAATTGTCTGCAATCAACTGCACTGTGCATAATATTCCAATTTACATTGTTCGTAGATACGCACCACAGCGATGACTGATGAGATGACATTTTCGTAGAAGTTATCGACTAGGTCTAAGTGCTAACTTAAACAACGTTCATTGAACTATACCAAGTACCAGTTTTTGGTGTACTGTACATTTTAATAATGGACATGTAACAAGTACACTTATTGTAAATGTAAAACATACCTATAATTAGGTAGGTAACTATATAATGTATGTAAGTGTACTATTATTTCTTATAACTTATAGTTTTATTTATAAACTGGAATTCTAAAAAGCTGGTAAGTGGATGTCGCTAAGCTGTACAGTAGGGTACAAGTGGGTCATTGTTTAATGGATTGTATTAAACTTGAATTCAATGATGTGATATCATTGTATACGAAAAACTATTCTGAGCGGTGACGGTTTGTCAGTGTGTCTATTTTATATTGTAATTAATTATTATATCATGTAAGTTGAATTAATATTATAATATTATAATTTTTTATTCGTTTCTATGGTAATAAACAAAGCGTTAGAGATTAAAATCCAATTTTTAGGGGTTTTTCGTAATTTCTTGGTGGTTTTTACAGTGGCATAAAATAACTATTGATAAACTCGAAAAATGACCTCTTTAAAGTACCATCTTGTTAAAATTTGCTAAAAGATGAGGTACTGTATGTTGAAATCGAAGAACTCCTTCTGGTAGAAATTTTGTATATAGGATATAAAAATAAAAAAAAAATAAACACCATTGTAAAACCACTAGCTTTCTCGGCTCAGAATAATATATAAAATTACGAAAATCCGCTAAATATTGGATTTTAATTTCTAACGCTTTGTTTATTACCATAGAAACGAATAAAAAATTATAATATTATAATATTAATTCAACTTACATGATATTATAATAATTAATGACAATATAAAATATCTAGACAGACAAACCATCTCCGCTCAGAATCTTTTTTCTTATAAAATGATAGAATATTGAATTCGAGTTTAATACAATCCATTATACAATGACCCACTTATAAAATACTGTACAGCAGAGCGATATCCACTTACCCGCTTTTTTTATTTTCTCATGATTTTCTTATTAGTTCCTAAAAAAATATTTAAAATATTAAAATTTTAAAAATAATGACTAACCCAATACATATATATATTTATTAATTATTTTAATATAATATTTAATAATTGTTTCTAATTATGTTATAAAGTAAGCTACTTATACTTATTGCGATTCCTAATATTTTTTTTCGCATTTAAGTTTTTATATTTAACTAAACACTTTTAGTCTCTGGTAAGAATGTTATTATTATATTAAAGTTATTCTCATGATGTGGATCCGGTGAGCAGTTTAATAGTACTGAAGGTATAGGCGAGCATTCCTTACGGTTGTCTCATACTTTGGGCATTCTATTTGGATATGTTTATAATAATTATTGTGAGTTGAAATCCTTAAGTTTCATACAAAGGTATTTTTAAACCCTTAACCATTATACCTATGTGTGAAACGTACAACAACGATCGTATTTAGAGTAAATCGGGTGACAAATCCATAGTAGAATTTTATTTCGGTTTCTGTTTTTTCATTTATTTTTAGCACTGTACATTTCTCAATTGTGTTGTATTCTTGATATCATCGAATTTTGTGTTTTGTATACTTCAGTGATTTTTTTAAATTTTTCTTTGGATGGCGATTTAATCAAAATTGTTGTCTAAAAACATTTTTATTGTTTTTTTTCCTTGAGCAATTATAGTTTTGTATATAGCATAGTCGAGAGGTAGGATCATTTTCTTTTTAATGTGAATAAAGCATTAATGTTATATGAGATTTTCTCCATATTTTTTTTTTTACTTTTTCTTTTGATTATATCCAATTTAGTATTCTATATTGTTTCATTATATTTTAATATAAAATCATATTTCCATCCCGTCGTTATTAAAACAGTATCAACTTTTGATTTTCATATGGCGGCCTAAAATTTAAATTTTAAATTTTCAAAGAGATTATACTTCTGAAAATGTTGATATAAATAAATCTAATACAGGTCTAACGGCTTATTAATTATAATAACTTGAAGTTTAAACTACAGGAATGGGGAGGAATATATATTTAATTTTATATTTTTGATAAACCTTTTCTACTCATACAATCTAAATATAAAGTAATTATAATTAATAGATAATTGGTAGGTGTGACATTAGATTAATGAAAATAATATGAATTTAGAAAAATATTCTTATTAAATACTAAAATTAACACACATACGATTAAATTTAAGTAGTTACCAGGTATAATAATAGAGGCTACCCACTTAATGATATTATAGGTACAGAGTTTTTATTTTAAGAGTTTCAGATATTTTATTTTTATAACTTTTTCTCTTTTGGACGTCTCAGCGTCATTTGTTTTGAAGTTTTATTTGTTACCAAAATATTTTAAATGATTTAAAAAAAGTTGGCCCAGATAAAATGGCGTAACATAAGTAACAATGAGTTAATACAAAACTATTAATGTTAACTGTATCAACTAATATTTATTAACTATGGTTCATCTAACTTATAACTTAAACATTATGTTTTTTAATCTTTAATAATACTTAATCATATTATTATGATAGGTACTATGCTAAGTAAGTCTTTTAGTATTACTGTTAAAATATTTCAAGTAACTTACTTCACTGCACTGATGAATTATTTATCTTTGTCATGCTCATGCATACAATTTATTCGAAGTATCAGGTATATTAGATATAAGGTTTGAAACCGTTCTGTCACTATTCCGCAGTAGTCTTCTAATAATGTTAGATATTGATAAAACTATAACACCACGATCAATAAATCCGATAATCCGTATTAAAACGTTATAATTTTTGTAATTGTAAGATTCTGAGTGGATTGATTTTACAATGTGTGTTTTTTTTTTTTTGTGTGTCTGTGTATACGATAAGTAGTCGAAATAACTCTTCGATTTTCAACTTCAGTATCTCGTTCGATGGGAAAGTGAATCTAGTTGGTGCATTCAGAAGGTAAAAGTTTAAAATTCCTAGTAATTTTCAAAAGCGCCGTGAAAAACAAAAGAAAAATTAAGGAAAAACGGGAATTTTTAAGCAAAATCGATTTTGGTTTTTGGTGTAACTTTAAAACAGAAGACCGTAAATACTTGAAATTTTCACTGGTTGCTTATATTTCCATCTCCTATATATGATAAGATTTTCAAAATATTTTGATTTGTTTTGAACTGTTTAGGGACATTTTTAGTTTCCAATTTTATTAGTTGTTTTTTTTTATGAATGTCAATAAAACTTTATTTGTTGATTAAAAATACTTGAAAATTTAATACAAGGCTCCTACTAAAATGTTACAATGGAATTTGAAAAATATTAAAAATCCTTAGTCACAGTTTTTTTTTATAAGCATTTAAAGTTCAAAAATTGACAAAATATGGAAAAATCACAAAAATTAGCAAATTATTTTGAGTTAAGAATTCGTAAAAATTTTTATTTTTAAATCTAAGATTTTAAAATATAATACAAGATTTCAAATAAGATTATCTACCTTTATCAAAAAAAAAAAAATGTCTATAAAAAGGTCAAATTAAATTTTTATGAGAGTTTGAAATACAAATTTTTACAACATTGGACATTCACTCGATTTCTCATGTAGCGGTTTTCTTATTTTGTTGTTATTCAAAAACGAATGACTGGCAGATACATGAAAATTTCACTGAATGTTTATTTTATCAATTCTTATACTTGATAGAATTTTCAAAATATTTTGACTTGTTTTGAACTGTTTACGGACAATTTCATATTTTTTATTTTTTATTTTTTCTATGAATATCAATAAAGTTTTATTTGTTTTGCCAAAAAGTGTAAAAATGTAATACAAAGCTCCTGCAGATATATTGTTACAATAGCAGTTAAAAAATATTAAAAATACATAGGCACAATTTTCTTTTATAAGCATTTAAAGATAGAATTTTGACAACATTTATCAAATTTAACATTGAATAATTATTTTGTAGTTAAAAATTTATAAAATGTTCAACTTTTATATCGAAGGATTGGAAATTTAAAACAAGATTCCACATAAGTATTTAATTCTGTAACCAAAAAATCTAAAAAATACACAAGCACAGTTTATTTTATGGTCATTTTAAGTTCAAATTTGGACCAAATTACATATCAAAAAACCTGGAAAAACTATTTTAGTTATTTTGTTGTGATTGTATAATATTACTCGTGGGTACTTGAAACTTCTAAAGTATACTACTATATATCTATGATAGTATCAGGGTTTGTTATTGATGTATAACGGATTATAAGTACCTAATGGATATTGTGATATGATCAATTTGGAATTTATTATAGGCTGATTTTTTTTTGTAATACCTACCATAGATAAGTATATAATATGTTATGTACCTAGACTGTCATACCGTCTCCCCTCAAAATCGTTTTTCTCATACAATGATATAATATCACTGAATTCAAATTCAATATCATCCATTATACAGTGACCCACTTGTAACCTACTGTACTGCAGACTAATATCCACTTGACCACCTTTTTTTGTGAACACATATAGGTGATAAGCAAATATTTAATTTTAAAATTATAGTAATAAAAGAAATGAAAGCATTTCTAAGTAAAAACTATCACATTAAAGCAAAACAATGTTTATTTAATTAAAACCAGTTTAAGGTGGAACGGATTTTCACTTAATAATTAAATTTCTTAGGTATTGTAAAGAAAACAAATATACAATGTTGCAAAATTCAAGCCCAATGATTGCTTATGTATGTTTTTTTAGCTAAATGGTTAAATAGTTATTTAATTTTATCATATATTTGAGTATACCTATATTTGAATTAAGAATTGTCTAAAAACTAAGTTATGGTTATTATAATTAATGATATAGAAGCCATAATATTAAGGATTTATATAAAGCTTGATAAATGTTAATGGTTTGTTTTAATAACCCGAGTACATTTTTTTAGTAACAATTCGCAATCCACGAATATATGGTTTATATACAACACATAAATAAAATAACCAATTTGATAAAAAAGAAATAAAACGATTCAAGTATTATATGTGATGACAATAAGTACAAAAAAAATAAATGTTATTTATTATATTTAATTATTATAATTGTGCTTGGGTAATCTTTACATTGAATATATCGAGAGAAGAAAATCGTTAAGGTACACTAAAATGTTTAGTTTATTCTGCTACAATTGTTTTAACTTGATTATGAAATTGATATTGATTAAAATGATTTTATATTTAAAATGAATATAATAAGTAGCTAATTATATATTTATTTCACTAAAAAGTTATAGAAATATGACAATGAATACAAATGAATAATTTAAAGTTTAAGTAATAAAGAGTTTTTGTTACAAAGGAAAATGTACGGACAGGATACAGGGACTGGATGTAGTACAATTGTTTCGTTTCGCTCACTTTGCGCCATGGTGAAAGCCAGTGTCGTATTATAATTTTAAATATGAATGCAATGATTTATCATTGAATTCGAAAAATGACTATGAGCTAACCTTTATTTACTTTTATATTTATACATTTTAAGTGGTCATAAATAAATAGTATTTAAAAAAATTAAGTAAATTACTAAAAAATATTTTTTATTGAGTTAGAATACATAACTAGAATTAAAATGTATTGTATAATTGTTTTATACTTATAAGTCTTAAAATACAAAATTATACATTGTATGTATTGATATAAGACTTTAATACAATAATATTATGTAAATAATATCATTATTTAATGTTAATCATTAGATTGAAAACGTTCATTGAAAAGTAATCATATTTTCAACATACATATTTAACTCCATTCAAAGACTTTATTACTTTCCTTTATAATATTATAAGAAGGTATCTACTGTCAAACTCATACTTAAACCAAAAAAAAATCTCACTGTCCATCATCCTTTATACATTATACCTATTAGCTTAATCGCAATCATGTCAAAAATGTTTGAAAAAATCTTGTTAAAAATGACTATATTAAGGGGCTGTTATTTTAAATAAGTACAAGTATGTACATTGGTTGAATAAATCGTTGCCAAAAAATTGAATTTAAAAATATAAATTATTTAAAGATCATTAAAAGATTCAATTGCTCACGAATAGTATTTTTGAATTACACAATCTAAAATCGTTATTTTTCATTTAAATATCTAATTTCATCCAAATTTGAATTAAAAATAGGGATCTTTAAAAAAACCATAGAACGGTACTCGATATTTTTCGTCTACAATTAAAATCTATGAATTAAAAGTAAATACGTTTTTGTTAATAAGTAAATATGAAAGCAAAAACCTAACGAAGTATCGGAAAACGTGGATCCAGCCCAAAAACATAATTTTGTTAAATCTGTGCTTATCCTTTTTTATGTTTTTTTGGTTACACTGTGAACCATTAAAAGGAATTCTCTTTTTAAATTTTAAATCCTTATCTATAAAATTAAACATTTTATACGTTTTTAAAGATAAAATAATTTTGTTATTTTGACAAATTTTTGGGAACATTTATATGTTTCATATAATAATGTCAAGTTATGAAATACATTGTATTACATTTCCAATGTTTCTAACCAACCAACATTTTTTTTCTTGATATGAAGAAAAACTATAAAAAATTACAAATGCAAATGTCTATTAATACCTACCCCAAAAAGAATTAAAAGATTTTGAATGAATAAAAAAATCGAAAATTTTAAATGATTATAAAGAATATTGTGATAATTCAACAGCTAATATAAAAACGCATGATGAACTTTGAATTAAATGTTCAAGCGTTTTGACCCAAGGAAAACATTTTAGCGAGTTACTGAAATTGAAAATCAAAGCAAATCAATCATTTCGACTACGTATTATTAAAAAGACAGTGATATTACAATGGAACATTTTAGTTTGAAAATATTTTCGAGATTGAATTAAAACATTATTAGTTATTTTATTATAAATTGGCCATGAAAATGATTAAATTTCTGAATTATGGTGTATGTATAGTTAAAAACTAATATTTATATTATTATTTTTCTTGAGATTGATTTTGTTAAAATTTTAACTGTTAATAATAATACTTATAATTTTTTGCAAGTTATTAATGTGAAATATTAATTGTAATCCATAAATACCTGTTATTAAAAAAAAGTGAACTCTAGAGGTATACTCCTGGTGGATGTGAAATGTCGAAATTAATTTGTATAGAAAATATCCATGAAAATTGAAAGGATGGTTTATTAAAAGCAATACACACGACATAGCAGGCAATAAGAAACAAAATATTAAAATCTTTTTTAGAAAAATTATTCTTTATTAGATGTTTCACTCCACTCACCCGCCATTAGCCGGTTCAGAGGTCACATTAAAATATGTCTCACATAAAAAAAAAAAAAAAATACTGGCATTATATTATTAGGTATATCAGTACTTGAATCGGTATTTATTTTGTATGTAAAATAATAAATAGGTAAATAATTTAATTTGTATGTTTCGAGTTAGTTAATTCTTAGTACTGAAGGAAAACTAGATGACTTAGCACCTAGATAACTATAAAACATGTACTCATTAATCTTTTTGAAAATGTAATGCACTAGGTCTCAAGGTCAGTGTCTTGTTATAAAAATTATTCAGTTATGCTCAATCATCTTATTTATTTGTTTTAAATCTATCTAAGCAATAACTGACAACAATCAATTATAAAGTTGAACATTTTTTTTGTAGGTATTCAATTTAATTCAGGACATCTCTAAATTTAACTCTTATTTAAAAAATATAATATTAACTAAATCATTGAATAATATGATGTGAAAATAAATAATTATTATTTAATAAGTAATCCATCACTTCATATTCTCATCATTTTATCATTTTATTTGCTTGAGAAAACACCAACGTTTCTCTGGGGCAGTAATATTTCTTTATAAGAGACTATTTTTGCCTTAATCACAATCAAGTATTTCTTATCTACAAGAGTAAGTTCCTTTTTGTGATAATGGTTTGTATTTCATTTGGAAGTTTTCTGCTTTTTATTTTGTCATTTAAATTTGTTTGATGGAATTGTTGACTGTTATACATATTTGATCAGATAAAAATTCTACTTTTCTGTCAACGAAAACAGACTTTTTATTTTCAGATACCTATAATTAATGAGTTATATTATATTATGTGACCCAGTAATTTTTTATTTAAGTTACGTTTGTACGTTTTAGAATTTTAAACCATGAAAATGAAAATAATATATAATATACAATTTAAAAAAATAAAATCGGAGCTTTGGAAACTTTGTTTGGATATTGGCCCAGGGTGAACAATAATTATTGTATTCAACGAATTCGTTAAATTTATAATATAATGTGTTAAGGTGTGTTACAAGTGTTACAAATGTCCACCATGTCCTGTACATGTGAAAATATTGTTCAGTGGTCCAAATAAACTGTGACACTACCTATAAAAACATAGCCATTAATTTAAATTTATTTATTCATTTAACTTTACATGCAATTAATTTATAAAATTAACTATATTCTTTACTGATTAACATGACTATCAAAACGTTTAGAAAATTATTCTGTTTCCGATTATGAAGATAAAATATAAGTTGTAATTTAAAAATTTAAAACTTATAAATATACCTTTAGTTTAAAAATTGTATATATTTTTTGTAATTAAAAAATAAATAAATAAATAAATTGATAAATATTTAACTCTTTTAAAATTCAACTTTTAATATTTTATTTTCCCGAAAAAAAATTGGAAATTGAATTGATAATATTTTTTGTGGCCAATATTCATAATTTAAAATACATTTTTGAGAAAAAAAGTATGTAAATTAATTGTTGCACGTAATGCGAACAGTAAACCCGTATCGTATAAAACTGTATATTCGCATTTTATTTAGGTAGTCGTTCGATTTATAATATATGTGTCTATATGTTATTATTTCAGTGTTGTACTATTTTGTACAGAGCGTATTGTATATCGTTGTATGACTGGAGTGGCAAGACGTTACTCAAATTCATAAATGTGTTTTAAAGTCAAGCATCAGCCGGTGTTATTAGTTCCCGGATGGGTGACCACCCGGGTTTTAATGACAATACACACATTCGCCACATATACACATGTTCTAACCAACCGTACCCTCCCCCACAGTTAAATACCTTCAAAATAACTTTAAGGCAAATTAACCAGTTGTTGAAGCCATAACTAAAAAAAAAAAAAAAACTAAAAAAGACGTGTTTCTTTTACATTTTATCTTACAGTGCAGTTTTTTTTTGATCCATATACTAAAATTTATTAGCAATATTAGTTATACCAAAATCAAAATTAATCAACAACATTTTTTTAAGTGGCAAAAACTATATTTATTACGAGATTCTGGTAAAGCTTTTTTTCTGAAAAATGTGATGGTAAAGCGATAAATTATTGTTTAATAGTTGTTAACTATTGACCTCTGAAGTTTAGTAAATTCATTAATAGTTTTAAATTTTAATTGCAGCAATTGGTAATTTAATTTACTAGAGCTAAACAATTTTTATTTTTATTATCTTTTTAAACAATTAAATTGTCACCTAAAATACCTGCTCAGTCGCTCAGACATTTACATTTTGGGGTATTAAATATGCCTTGTCTCGAGACATATGTATAGTGATTAGAATCAGACTTGAGAATTCACTACAATTTGTTACTAAACACAATATTTTTTATTAAATCTGCATCATTACTATTTTTTCCAAAATAGTCTCACAATCTTACTGTCTATTGTTATAATTTTCTTTTAACTCTTGAACAATATTCATTTTGACTTGTTTTTTTTTTTCGATTACTTAATATAGGTACCCCTTAAACTTGGCTTATCAATTCCTAATTCAGCTGATTTGGTTTTTAATACATACAGGCTACAAAGGATCATTGGAAATCTGCATGCCCAAAACTATAATATTTTTGTATTTTCCTTTTGAAAAATTTCAGTGATTCATCATGTTTTGTTGTCTTTGACAATACCATTCAGTTTTACTTGACTTGTAAACAATACTTTTGACCAATGACTTTTCAACATTATTTTTATATTATAAAAATATAATTAATTCATTTAAATTTTATCGAGATTGAAAATACATTTTTAGCGTATTTTAAATAATTTATTAAATATGCATAGTTAAATTTTTATCTAGATATAAAACATTAAAATGTCTTTTGGCAAAACATTTAAGGTAGAACCATATACCAATTATCTCAACACTCTCATAAAATGAACGCATTATTAATTTTAAAAAAAACTCACACAATAAAATATCCTATTGAACTATAATTCTGAACATTAATGAAGAACACATAACTAAAATATAAGGATATTCTTTAAAAAGTGAATTCTCAAAACTCCAGTTAACATGTCGTTATATTGGTCCGACTTTATCCCCATATCTTGAGACAAGGGCATACTCAATGGCATCAAAAATTAAATATCCTGGATAGTATTTTAGGTAACAATTTAAGTAAATGACAAAGTGGGAAAACATTTTTCAGCTCTAGTAAATTAAATTTATACCAATAATGAGAGGAAGAAATCCAAAATGTTCTATTGCCAAAATTGAAAAATCGAGTTAGGTATCGATTCTTTTGGAAAAAATATCGATACATCGATTGGCGTCGTGATAATAGATAAAAACGTACTATTTCAGCTGGTTAAATTTGCGATTCAAAATGACTGGTTAATCCAAAATGAACCTTTTCCACACATAAATATTTAGTAAATCAAAACGTACTATTGCCCATGTTAAAAGAATAGGAACAAATCATTAACTATATCAAAACGAAATATTTCCAAAACGTATTTTTACCCATGTGGTACGTATATCTAGAGAAGTAAAAATGGTGTTCCAAAACGTACTAAAATTTAATTTTAAAAATTTTAGTTAAGTTTTAAATTAAATTAAAAATATAAGTCTAGAATATTTAAGGGGCCTCACTACCAAGTCTTTTTTTTGTCAAAAACTACTGTTTCTAATTCCAACTATACGTGTCGACAATTATCACGATTTTCATTCTGAAAAGATATTCTGATTGTCCGTAATATATACAAGGGAACGATCGAGCCACATTTTTAATTTTTGTAATTTAAATTGCAATAAAAATTGTAAAAAAATCAAAAAAAAATACAGAATTTCCAACTTAAATATTTAATTAACTAAATACAATTTTAAAAATGTGCCTCGATCGATCCCTCGTACATGTTGTGGAAAATAAGAATATTTTGTCAGAATGAAAATTGAAGTAATCGTTGCGACGTACTGTTGGAATTAGAATCGTATGTTTAAGTGAAAAATAAGCATTTTTTCATGATCACAATATTATTATATATTGACATGTGTGTGCGAGTGCGTGCGAGAGCTACAATTGACCCACATGGACGCCACACACACTAATAATCATTTACGACTAACACATAGATCTCGGGTGGCTACGACGAGATTAGAAATTGCCTAAATGATTCTCCTTAAATCAATGAAATTGCGAGGCCCCTTAACACATTTGAATCATTTTAAATATAAATAATATACTCTTAAATAATTTTAAAAAAAAAACATTTTTTTTTCAAAATGATTTGTCTGGTTATAAATGGTTTGTTTTTATTGGAAATGTTAAGATACAGAAAATCGCTTCTCCTGAAAAATCAGTATTTTGGCAATAGTACATTTTGGATTTCCATCCCTTATTATTATTTTAATTAAAACTATTAATGAATTTACTAAACTTTAGAGGACCGTAGTTGATAATCTAGTGATCCAAATCTCTTCCAGAATCTATTAAAAAATAAAGTTATCGTTTAAAAAAAATTAGCTGAATTTTCTGTTGGCATAACTGCTTACTTAAACTTTTTGATATTGGGATAAATAAGCTGCCAGGTTTTAAATAAATACATTTTTTTTTCGGTTTTCTGAAATTCCATAATATTATTAATTCTTAATTGTTAAAAAAACACGCTTACGACAGAAGATAAACACTCTGTATAATAATAATGTATACTATTGATATTTTCCTCGAATTGTATATTATTAACTACATTTTGATTTCATACCGAAAAGAAAAGAAAAAAATATTATTTAATTACAAAATATAGAAGAATTTGTGTTCATTGTTAATTAATTTTACTTTACCTGTCACTTATCCACGTTTCTCTTTCTCATAATACCGTTTCGGTAAATAGCAAATTAATATTTCAGACTTTCAGAGAATAATATAATATTATGGTAGGTACACTGACCTATTTATATTACCTATTTTAAATAGAAAACACAATTTCGCAGACAGCAATGTTGCTCTCTTTATATTTCATAACAAGTATTAATACCTACCTATTTATTTAGTCTTTGATACATAAATCGAAACTTTGGTATTTCTGTTTTATGGAGAGTTCTTGTGTTGCATTACGTGTTTAGGATACAAAGATAATAAAAGCTGGTGTGCCATTCTATACAGTGAACTTTATATTTTATAAAGTTTCATACTGCATTTGAGTACCCAACCTATTAATAACATTCATTAAATTGACATACGGAATACACAGCGTAATTATTATCTCTCGTTAGGTGTAGGTCACCCGTTTTAAATACAACCATAGCTTATTCAGTTGAACAACGCACTGGGAAGCAGTAGCGTAACTTTGGCCTACTTTTCGCCCAAAACGAAAAATACAGCTGGCCTCCTACACACCTCCTATCGTGGTGTTTACTCCGAACAGGGATTATTTTTATTTTTTTTTTGAGATTTATGACTCATAATGCCCATGAAATAAGATATATCAGTGATATAAAAGGGTATTAACTTTTCTCAACGATATCCAACTTTCCCTTCCTGACCAAATCTCAACTTCCACCAAACGAGAAAAATATAACAGTTGAATTTCATTTTAGTTCAAATATGAAGGTTTGATTTTTTTACTATGTTAAACTTTAAGCTTGGGATAAGAAAATTTAGGAAACTCGGGTAACAAATATCCAAGTTATGAAATATTTCGTTAAAAATAAGAATTATATTTTACCAAAACGCAAAGTAAACTCAAATTTCAAAATTTGGCACATGTGTTTTTTTAGACCTGGATATCACCGCGCCTTTTAATCTACCATATAGTTATGCACAGTTGAAATATACAACACACACAAAACAATTATTTTACTATGGATAATTATTTTAACTTTTGGCACGGGATATGACATCAACTATAAATTAGTACGTAGAGTTTTCGGAGAAATAAATGACATTTTATCTGTTCTAGAAATATTAATAAATTTAAGCTTATTACATAATATTATAATGCATTATACATCATATAATATTATAATCTCTATATAATAACTCTGCTGTTATCAAACAAAAATAATCTTTTAATGTCTTCGTTCCTATTTCTTATAGAATTTCAATTATTTATTAATATTTTCTATCCATATGTATTACTGTTCTTTATAGATACCTAAATATTTTTTTTTTAATAAATAATATGAAAAGATAATATTTTTGTTTTTATGCACCATAATTCTCCATAAAAATAAAATAAATATTTACAAGTTAGTCATTAAGTAAGAAAAATTTGTTTAAATCACAGATTATTTAAAATAAATACGAAGTTTTTGTATTTTGAATGTTTCATTCTGAATTGTTTAGAAGTATAGTTCTTATGAATTTTAATATAATTATTGCAAAATTCACAAAAATGTAATTGTACTTAAAATGTCTTACTATCGGGTATTCTTGATACACGGAAATTTTAATCAAACACTGAATTTCAAAAACGAATAATAAGGTTAAATCTTATTTAAATTGTTTGTTATTTTGCCGTTAGTCGCATTATTAAAAATATAAAATAACTTCAAATGGTCTTTGTATACTGCAATCTACTCTATATATTTGGTCGTTGACACTATATTTTATTATTATTAATATAAAATATTACAACTAAAATACTTCAATAAGTAAGTAAATAAATAAATTATAGTTTATTTAAAGGAACCCACTTATTTAAATAATAATGAGCTATGTAGTATTTTAAAGATTTCAAAATTGATTTGATTATGTTTAATCAATTATATAACTTCAGCCCCCACTTTAGCTAGACTGAGCTTTATAACCTATATTATCCAAGCATATAACTAGTTTTTATTTCGCAATTTGAAAACTGATATATATTCATTGTATAACTACTATTAACTACTTAGGTTGATATTGTTTTTACATTTGCAAAATATTGCTTAGATTTATAAATTATGGTTTATATCAATTATTTAGTTTATGATTAGTATTATTATTTATGTTTAGGACATTTTTTTTAGCGTTTCATGATTTTTTTTAAAAATAATATAAAAATGTAAGTGTTGACAATCATACAGTATAATCTAGTAATCTACACTCATTTTACAATCTATTGCACATGCTACACAAAACATTTGGACCACGTTTACTACCCTAAAATATGTTCATAGAAAAAAATACACATCGTTGTAAAACCAATATCATTCTCGCTCCGTTCAGAATTTGAAATATATTTTCTTTTTTTTTTATATAAAATGTGATCGATGAACTTGGCAGCTGGTTTTCTTATTTTAAAGCTATTATGATAGTTTATAGATAACTATAATAAAAAATCTATGTTAGCACAACAGCTGATACACTTTTCTACTAAACATTTAATTTTTCACATAGGTACATTTTACCAAGGACACTTGATTAAATGTTATAATTAAGGCATTTTTTAATGATTGTTATTTTTTAAAAAATATATATATATATTTATAAATGACCCACTTCTGGGTAAGAGATATTAAAAAAAAAGAAAAAGAAAAAGAAAAAAAATAATTGTAATTGTTAGTATGTTACTAGGTACTACAAAAAAAGGAAGTAATTGTTTTAAAATATTTAAGGAGTCAGACATATTCAAACAAGGTTCATATGCAGTAGAGAAATATTAAAAAGGTTGTAAAAAGTTATAAAATTGTAAATGTATTACTTTTTGATTTTACTATATTATTATATTTATTACAGATTAAAGTAAATTAAATTTGTAGATTTATGTTTTAATAATATACCATCTAATAAGTGCAAAACTGAATAATATCGTGTTTATCATTTTTTTAGCTACCCATTCTATTGTATTATATCTTAATATTGGTGTTCAATATTTCAATGTTAAAGACGCCGATATTTTAGTAGAAAAATTAGTTGATATTCAACACAAAATTATAGGTAAAAAGAATTGATAAATAATAAAACGTAGTCTATTACTCCAATATTAGTTGGATATTTGAATTTCGTCTTGTTGAAACTTTTGGGAGTTAATAAATAAGTCAGAGGAATATACATTTGATAAAATACTATTTTAAACCTTTTTTAATGGACATTAATCAATATTTTTTTTTTGTTTCTATTTGAGGTTATAGATTTAACGTTTTAAAAAGAGTATATTTTTCTATTTGTTGGTACTTACCTGTTACCCAAATCCAAAGTTGATCCACTTTTCTGGGTTCAACCTTTTTGGTACTTTATATAACTATTGTAAATACATTGATTTAGTTTTGAGATCTTAGGAAGAAGTGAAAGGATTTACTAATTTGTTAATTGATCATAACTGTTTACTCCCACAATAAGCTAAAGAATAATTATTAATATACATTTGATTTTTATAATTTATGATTGATTAATAAGTAAAAAAAATAATTTTGTTTTGATAAACAATCCAGGTAGAGATGTAAAATTTTTCGCAACTATTTATTTTGTGTTGAATCATATATTATCATACTTGACATTAATATGTTAATTTTAAATACATGGAATTGAGTTTTTTTTAAATTTATATACTGAAACATAATATAATACATAGTAAAATGTAATAATATATTGAAGTACAAAACTTAAAAATATCCAAATTATTTTATTGTAAGAGTTATAACTTTTCTTTCATGAATTATAGATGACAATGTCGTATCATTTTTAAGTACTGAAATGGAGTACAGGAATAATTTCAGAAAGTGTGATAAAGCTATAAGTACCTACTTATAAAAATATGGAAATAAAAATAAGTATTCATTGAGGCACCAAAATGTTAAATAGGTATAAAGTAAAAATTACAAATAAAATAGAACATGAATGCAATTTTTAATGATTAGGTGATCATATTAACTGATTTTATAAAGCTGTTATTGGTATTACGTAGAATCTGTCATAATTTAACAAAAGATAAACACACGAATATCAATTAGACGTATATTAACATCAAAAGTGCCTATACTTAAAAATATCTTTTTTTTTAACAAATACATTCGATAATATTTATGAATAATAACAATATTATACACATTTTCATCGATTTAATTAAGTATAGTCATTAAAATTATTTCTTTAAATAACTAAAAAAATTATAGTCCACGGTATTTATAATTACAGTTTTTGATATTTTGTAAAAATTATTACGTTATAGCTTTATTTCCATTTTTAAAATCCAAATTTCAAAATTGAAACTGTGCAAACAAGCGTCAAAGCAAAATTATATGCTAATGGATTATTAAATATTAAATAACTTTTCAAAGTCCAACGCGAAGTTTTAAACTTTTTTAAAATTTGTCTCTGGTTCCAAACTGATTTTAAATAGCAAAATGTAATATTGCTATTAAAATTGTTACATAATCTATATAGTATATTTATAATATTTAATGTATATTAATTTTGTATATAAAATCATAAATATGTACAAAAACTTTTTTTAAATTATATGTTTTGTACGTATCTACAAAATTCGATTAATAATATGAATCGCTTTGTTTTAGTTGTAAATAATCATTTTATTTTTTAACACTTAATCTAATCTAAAAATGTCAAAAGATAAAAAAAAAAGTTAATAAATAATAATAATTAACACACAATCGAATTGGCTCGATTTTTTCAAAAATATATATCACGCTGGTCGTATCATTTTTTAATTCTGTCATGTGGTAATGTCTTCACAGTAGTATTCGATGTGTTTTTTTTTTACAACTTAAACTTTTATTTACATGCAAAAGTGTGAAATACAAGATTCTTAAGATATATAATATATATATATAGGTTTCCACATTTAGACTATCTGAACACGTTCCATAACAAGACTGAAGCAGCGATCATCGTTGAACAGTTGATAGAAGATGTTACCTGACATCCAAGACTTGGGGACGTAACTGAAACAAATAAAAAATAAATAAACAATTAAATGTAAATTACGATATTAATTGCATCAAAATTAACCAAAAAAAATATGTAAGTATAGTGTATACGTTGCATAGTAAAATATTCTGAAAGATAAATTATTCATTTTTATTGAAAGTAGTGTTGTAGTCTTGTAGTAGTGTAGTAAAGTTGTAACTTTATATTATATAATTTTAAATGTTTTATTGTCTTAAAATAAAAAGTCAATAAAAAGTCATATAAAGTTATAAAAAGTTAAACTCTGAATTTTTACTTAAAATTATAAGGAAAGTCTTTTTTTTAGAATTTGGTGTAGTAGGTACATTAATTAGTGTTGTTGTAAGGACTATTTAATTTTTTACTGAAGAAAATATAGTAGTAAAATATTTTTCTTTGAACATATAAGTTATTGTTGAAAAGTAACCATTATAATAATCAGTTATAACATTCAGCAATATTTGGTTAAATAAAAAAAATTTAAAAAAAAAAGGGGAGAAAGTAGGTAATCACTGCTGAAAAGAAATGTTAAGTGAACGTCGTGATCATCAAAACGTGACAGTACCTACCTACTTATATGTTCACAAATTATGTACCTAACATAACTATAGTCTATAAGTAACTAAATATTTGATATTCGTAGATTTATAATTTATTTATCATACATTTTTAGAAGAAATTCTGTTTCGGAATAGGAAATTAATATTGAATGTTATCATTTTAATACAATGCAATAACCTAAAAAAAATATAAACGATGAATATTAAAAAAAAAATATTATAGAAACGTACAAGCTCTTTAAAATAATTAGTGATATAAGTATTGAAGGAATTACCTAGTTTAAACACTTATATATTACTGATTTCTTAAAATTATTAGATTATAAATTATAAATAAATATAATTTATATCCCTTACAACCCTTCCTTTTACAGGTTGGGTGGTGGTGTATTATTATAAATGTGGAAGCAAGTATAAATCATGGGTCTTGACATTTATAAAAAACGATTCTGAACAAAGCTCAGATAAAATCACGCTTGCTTGGATGTCTTTATAATATTTTTCGTAGGTTATTTGTAGGTACATTGTCCCTACCTAGTTTTATCTTACAAAAAGAAAAACTACAACGAAAATAAATTAAATTACTTTTTTAAAGTACAAACTAGATTCGATTTCAAATTTATATATATTAAATACTACATTAAACTCTATGTGAAGCTTTTCCATCGTTTGACAAAATGTCTACAGAGAAAAAAAAATTAAATAAAAAAACTTATTAAAAAAAACACTGAAACACATTTCAAGCTGCTCTCTGAAAAAATAACCATAAACTGCAAATGTTGTTAATTTTCTATGGCAATAATACTACTGCGATACGTTTTAGTTTGTTTTAAGTAGAATGAGAGTCATTGTGCTATTATACAAACATAACACATTAAAAATATAATAATTTGAAGATAAAAAGATCTGAGTGAATATAGCTGCAGAGTTCCATTTATTTTTGGTTTTCAAATGTGATAATTATCATGCTATCAATTAATGTATAGTTATTAATTATTATTCCCCAGTATATATCGCATCGATATTGTCAAAGTGAAACGATTGCTTAACTTCCTATTTTTAAGAAAATATCTTTATTGTAACTAATGTATGCTATAAAAACTTATATGTTTTATTGTCTTGAAGTTGGACTATAATATTTTAACATTAAGCTAAATTTAAACCTAAACCGTAACTCTGTCGTTTTTATTTGAGGACTTAAATACATAATATATTAAGACTTAACAATAAACATATAATACATTAAATAAGTGTTTATGGTAAGTATTATGCTTGCATAAAATGAGAATACTAGAAGATACATTTTGATTTTATTTAACAATGTTCAAATAATGCAAATTGTACAATATTAATATTAATTAAATTACTATTTTACTCAAAATTTTTAAATCTTTCATTAATTCTATGACACATAAGGTCATGCCTATATCATAGGCATCAAATAACTGTGATGTATTCTAAAGTTTGACCTCATATACTTTAACAATGACAATAGCCGGATGAACATAGTCACAGTCAGAAGTTCATTGTCTTTTATACATAATATTACCGATAGCCATATTTACAATTTTATTATTCAAAACATTAATTTATTTTTATTATAATATTATATAATTAGGATTTTGTAATCTTTAACCACTATATAATATATTATATGCATTTGAATTTAAATTTCACCATTTTAAGTCTAATAAATAAACATTTAATTGAAATTATTAATGTTATGATGTTAAGACAATCATTATTTTAAATGATAGATTTGAATTTTTTTCAAAATTCAAATAGGTTAATTGTTTGTATAATTTGTTGTATTATATTATAAGAAGGTAATACGTAATATAATATTCAAAAAAGTTTTAAGTGAAATTCATTTATAAGAATAAATCACAATCATATTTTGCATTAAAAACTTTTTAAGCTTTTCAAAAAATGTCTACTTGCGATTTTTTTAATATGATTAGAATATAAATCAAATTATGATGTCCAACAAACATGAACAATTTTAATTCTAAAAATTGTTTAATTTATAGCATATACATTATATAAATTATATTTCTTCACAGAAAGCTTATAAATGAATACTTTTTTAAAAACATCTTATGCCACAAAAGTTAAACTTAGGTATAAGGTTAAAACATAAATCTTAAAACTGAGTTTCAAGCATATATTTTCATTGTTTTCGTAATTACGGTGACATTATAGAAAATACACTTGAAATATGTACATTTATATTTATATATTGTATTAAATTGTTTTTGTACAGGAATGTATTAATGTTTAGAATATTATCATAAAACATAAATAATTCAATACCTACGTAATTTATAGTTAAAAAAAAAAATCAAAATACCTAGTACCTACAATATAATTTTAAATAAATTAAAATAAATACTCTATAAGCTGTACCTATGTAAGTATTTGTATTTTGTACATTTTATCAAAACAATTTGCAATGCACATTCTATATAATATATATGTGTTACGTATATTATAATCGAGTATTTTACTATTTTACACCAACATAGGTCTTAAAATATGATAGCTAGAGCTTTGAAATTTCTTTGGTACCTTCGTAACACTATGTAGGGGTGGACTAAGATGAGAGTTGACACAATAATTTTGAGATTTACGATGGGAATTGAAAATTGTTTTGTTTATAAATGATTGCCATCGGTTACAGTATAACACAATACAGGCAGAATGAATACAATAATACTCTTGGGTACTCATAATGCTCATATACTATGTAAGAAGGATATACAAAAATTAATAAAAAATACAATTTTCAAGTATCCACTAGACTCAATTTATTTTATAGTCGGTACCCGGATAAAGATATTACACATTTGTACATCTGTTTAAATACTCATAAAATTAACAATGATACATAAAAAAAGTCATCACTAAATAAAATAGTATATATATGTAGTATTGTGGTTACTTGAATTTATATATTATATTTAAGGCAATATTATGTATATAATATTACTAATACAATTTAAGATGTAGCAAAATTGTAAGTTAGTATTAATATCTGGGCATGGAGCAAAAATTTGAATTTAGGAATGCATTACTACAGTTGTCTTCTATTACATGCATTCCTGTCTACTTGTCTCTGCAGTTGTAAATGTCAAATGTTTATTGCCATGTACGTAATTTAATGACCGTTTCTAAAGATATTTTGTAATGTATTCTGGTTTTAAAGTTTTCAGTTGAAACCTTGCTACGCATAAACAATTGGAATTCGCTGGACGTCTTACAAATCAATAAGCATGTTATTATTATACTAAAATTGGAGTCAATAACAGATAACCACGATGACTTCCGCGGTGATATGCGATTTCAGCACACGTGACACATTCCACATTCTTACCCAACTCAAAAATCTTTTTACCACAATATACTATTTTATTCACTTATTGTGGAGTGGGAAATATAATATAGTCAGATACCGATGTCTAGATACATGGTTGTCAATTCATCCTTGTGCTTCATTATTGCTCACTGTTAATGCTTAGCTGCGCCAACCAATCGTACAGTCATCTCGATCTGATGGTACTAATTTAACACTAACTTTGGACAAAATCATTTTTTTTTTTTGTAATTAAAAAATAAACCAATATAGCTACTTTAAATTTTAACTAGATATTTGAATAAGCATTTTATAATGTTATTTTGGTTATTTTTATGGTATTATCGTGTATTTGTGTAGACTATAGATTTAGAACTTTTCGACATCATGTATATTATTATTTTCTATACACAATGCACTTTTCATAATATTTCTAGTAATTTTAGACTAATTTGAAATGTCCACGACCTTTTCACACCATTCTGCACCCTGAGGTTTATACTATGTTGATATTGATTTTAATTTATAAGTCAATTTACCTAATAATAATCTAATAATGCATGGTATAATGCTAAAACAATATTATTATATTATGTATGGGGTGTTTTTGGAAACATTTGTCTAATCTACTACATTTATGATAGATAAATTAATTATAAAATATCCTTTGAAATAGTGGTTAACGACTAATACTCTACTGTCTCCACTTAGAATCGTTTTTCGTATAGGTAATATAATAAATTTATAATTTAATTTAAATGTACATTTTCATCACAATGACCTTTTCATTGACGGTATACACTGGAAATCTACTATACACACAGCAGAGAAACTTTCCTGGTTTTTTTTTGTTAAAAATAATATAGGTATCATACAAATGACAGACTTGGGTAAAATAGTTTTGAAAAGTATTTGGAATAAATATTCGAATACTTATGAAAAATACTAGGTATTTTAGAATTTGTATTCGTATACTTCATAAAAATAGTATTCCGAAATAATTTTTAATTTTTGTTTTAAATTTCAAATAAATAATACTTTTCTTCGAGAAAATTTTAAATTAGTTCCAATATATAGGTATAATTTAATAATTTTAAATATCTATAATATTATTTAAATTGTTTACACACGATTTAAAATTTTAAAATGTGTATATAATATTGTAAAAATGTCCAGAAAAACATTTAAAAAAGATTATTATTGTTAATGAAAAGTATTTTATTCCTGTAAAAAAATACCTTTAAAAAAATTTTAGATAGTTATTCATAATACTTTTAGGAAAGATATTTTAAAAATATTCTGAATACTACCCAAGTCTGACAAATGATAATAATTTGACCACTAAATTCAGTATTAAAAGATTAAAATTAATAAATATTCTTCATACAATAACTTTAAACACTCAAAGAATAACAATAAACTATAGTAACAATGTAGACGAATCAAAATAACCATGAAAAACAGTAGCATATCCTCCAAATGAAAAACGTTTGTATTATTGCTTAAAACAGAAATGAAAAACAAAATTGTTAGAATAATTTATTCAGTTATTGTCTTAATATCGTGCTATGCCCAACTTTATAATGCACCTTTGTATGCAATATGTATAATATAAAGTACTCAACTCACTAATGCAAGACTTTTAGCAGAACAATATTTATTGTTTTGTTACATTAACATCTGTTACTCATTCTCATCCAATACAATTTGTTTACATTCACATTTTCAGAGCATTGCAAGACCTACATTGAGTTTATTAACAACAATAGTTTTTTCAAGTTTTTATGCACATTTTTGAAGATTGGTATGTTAATAAAAACAAATAGGTACGTTATGGATAAATGTTGAATTTTATGATAATTTATAAATGATAAGGTGTTGTATTAATTAAGATAATTAACTCGATTTCAGTAATGAGTTACGAATTATGGTAAATATACATACTATATATAATTTAAAAGGTAAAAAAAAATACTTTATTATTTAATATTATAATTTATAATTAATTAATTTTTTTTTTTAAATTAATTCGTAACTCATTACTGGAATCAAGTTCATTATCTTTATTAACTTTTATAGTAATATATTATATTAAAATATTAAACCGAGTTTTATAAAACCATATTTTATAGTTAATACGAAATATATAGCGTAAAGTTAGTTTATTAAAAAAATATAATTTTGTAGAATTGGTTAGTATTCAGCGGGTAACTTTAATATTTAATAATATTGTGTACACAAAGTCGATAAAAATTAATTCAGCTAGTTACCAAGGCGTATTTATACAAAAAAAAAATGTATTCAATTCAAATGTTTAATAAATCATTAGCATTAAATTATTTAAAAATCTTGAAAAAGAAATAATAATGTTTAAGCTGCAGAATTATAGGACGTGTAATATAGAATGCTATTAGTAAAGACAAATAATAATAATATACTCTACATACATAGTAAAATCAAGGCTTAAACCTGTCAATATAGTTTCCCTTAAAATATACTACCTGGGTACCTATTTCATTAGATTTAATGATGATCCATAAATTTGATGTAATGAATACTTCTCACTCAGAAAATCAGAGTTTGATACCTGAGAATATAGTCCAATTAAGAAGTGGTTCATTGTGAGTGTCCATTACCAACACTTAGTATGAGTTTTGAAATATGCAAACAAAACAACACTTTCTTAGAAATAAATTAGTACAAACTTTATAAAGGAACTTTTGATAAAATTAATTTTTTTTAAAAATATTTTTTGAACACAAATGTATATGAAAACTTAAGAGTAAGAAAATATAAAATTTCTATTGGTAACACAAGATGAAAGATTGTTTTTATTCATAATTTTACTGGATTGTTTAATCTCAAGGACAGTAGGTATGCAACTAAAACTATAAAGTTATATAACGGCAGTAGAGCACTGTGCTCTAATATTCTGTCTATCCGGTGTAAGGAATATCACGTCAGTCAATGTTAAAATAACAGATAAATATCGCTCTTAAAGATTTGAGTCACATTAAACTCATTAAAATATACGACTAGTTATATAAAAATATATAACTAGTTAAACCAGGTAGAGGACGTTTATAAAAAAAAACACCAACGTCCACTACTACCACAATATGGCACTTAATATTTTCTATCGATGGTCAAAGAAGTACATTATATAGGACATAGGTACAAGTGACAATGTAAAATTATATCATAAGTGTACAAGAAGTTTACACGTCCCGTCTAAAATCCTGGGGAAGAATTGTCTAGATGTTTCTAAGATTTCGTCGAAATACGCCAAACATAGTAGAATAGCTTCGTGGAAATAAAGAGTATACGAACGACTAAAACGACTCTAAAGAATGAACGAAATCTGAAGAAACGTTAGGTGCCACCGATATATTATGATTTAGATGCGCAAACGTGGAAGACACTTGCGAGTGGGAGGGAGCGGTTGAAAAACAATTTCATAAATGGGATTTTATCAGTGGCATGAGCACCTTTTTTCTCTTGCCGATATGAACTGGAACAATCAATAGAACACAAATTGACCTGGAATTATTGTACACAGGAGTGTTAGTACTGAACCCGCGGTGGCTGGATATTGCTGATATTGGGCAACATAAAGTTCATAACTGGCCCCAACACCGAACATTCATATTATATTTAATTTTATATTTTTAAGTTATGACTTGTGGGCCCGTTAACGACGACCTGTCCAGAGAAAAAGTATATAGCCACACAGATTTTAATATGTGTATAATAATTATCGAACAAAATTAAATTTCAGTTTTCATCACAATTATGTTTTTAAAAACGCTTTCGACATCATTATATATTGAAGTATTGATTTGCGAACACACTTCAATATTATTTTAACACTCCCGTGAAAATTGCATTTCCATATTTTACGATAGAGAAGTTATTTATAATGTGCAACATGGGAGAATTGTGGTAGGTACCTATATTGGCCATAGTACATCAACCAAATATAACGTACCTACGTGCAGTTACTATAGACTGTTCACAAATTGCACATAATTTAACACGAGTAGAAAGTTCGATGTTGAAAAATAAAATTATTACACAAAACAATTTGTCATGCCACTGATTGGATGAATCTTATATAAATTTTAAATACATTTAAATTCAGTATAATAAAAAAAAACACTAAGACTATTTTAGAACATTTTCTTTTCTTTACTACTTAGATATTTATGATGAGGTTTTTATTATAATGTTTTTTTATCAAGTAAGATAGGGTAACCAGTATCAATAATAGAAAATTGTAATTTCAAAGAGCATATTTTGTCGATCTAAAAAGTACGTACATAATAGTTAAATAAATATTAAATTTAATATAATGTAGGTACAATAGTGACATTTTAATTTATAAATTTATATCTATATTGTATACAGATACATCTTAACTAGTCAAATATAGTAAAAAATTACTATTTTACTTATTTAAGGTCCATCTTATATTTTTATTCATTGTTTCATACTCTGAAGCTTCCGAAAAATATCAACTATGGCCTTCTTTTCCCTTTCGTACATTAATTACATTACTTTTGGATTAACTTATTGGAATTTTGGAAATTAGAGAACATTGAAAATTAATAATATTATATTATAAAGGATTTCATGTATAGAAATTAACTCAAATGTAGTGGAATACATTCTAAAAATGCCAAAATATGTCAAATCATGCAAAATAAACTTTATAAAATGTGCTTTGTTCGAAAACTAAAAATTATTATGCATCGAATATCAATTTAAACATAAACAAATATATATAATATAATGAATACAAATTGATAAACTGACATGTAAAGAGAAATGTCTTTAATTTATTTTGAATTCAGAACTAAATTCATCCATACTCAAGATCATTGACATGGTTATGGATACCTATATTTAACATTTGAGTAAATGTATTGTTATTTATAGTTGAAAAAAATGAATCTTATTAGTTAGCATCTAAATAATAAACCACTATTTGACAATTAGCTATATTAATTTCAATTATAATAATATATAGGTGGAAGTAAATATTGCACGAATGTCCCAAATGTATGAAAATCAAGTATGTTTTATGGTATTTGTTTTAACTTCATATTTCACCAATTTTATTAATCAATGTCGTCAAAGCTATAATAAAGTTATAGTAATTCGATAATTGCATGCAAACCCACTTTTATAATAAATTAATATATTAAACATGATGACATTTTTTAATTGGATTTTATGCATCTCCCCAGGAGAGAACTATATTATTAATTGAATAATACATATTTATTTTATTATTGTACAATATTTTAATATTTCTACTCAAAATCTTTTCTGCTAGAAAAGTCAATCTAGTTGGAATTTTTTTGTAGGGAGTGGGTCAAAGTGAAAATTTCCAATATGTTTCAAAAGTATCAAGAAAAAAAAATAAAGAATAACTGAGATTTTACCGCAATACCAGTTTTCAAATACCTAATGATTTTGTCTTATGGACTAATTCTAAAAAAAAGATTTATGAATGTTCGCCAAATATTATTTTAAGCCTTTATTTATAGACATTTTCCATTTAAAATTTTTTTAGTTTTTTATGATAAATGACAATAAAATATTTCATTGAATCAAAATTATTGAAATTTAATACAAGGTTCCTCATTAAGTTGTTTACAAGCCATTGAAAAATATGATGGAGGCACAATTTTTTTTTAAGTATTTAAAGTTTAATTAGTTTTTAAAAAATTTCAAATACAAAATTCATCAAAATCACGAAAATGTTCAAATTCTTTAGCTGTTCAAAATTTATAAAATGTTTAATTAAGATTAAAAATGTAAAACAAGGATTCTCATAAATGTTTGATATATTTTAACAGCTGTAAGAATAATATAAGTATACTAAGGAATCTATACTCAATTATCTTTTTTAGTCACAAATGATTAATATGTTGTTATGTACGAATTGAAAATAAACTTTAAGTTTTTAATTTGAATAATAAATATTTGGTGAACATTTTAATTATTTCAGTTCTTAATTTTTGAATTACAACAAAATATAAATCATTTCGGATTCCCCTATGAAATTTTTTGTTTTTTTTTTCATAAAATAATTTAGCATTTTCTTAACACAACACGTACCGACTTAGGTTAAATTTGATACATAAGCCACGCTCGATGTTTGAATATCGATGCATTTTTTTTCTATCTATATAAAACGGGTACACTGACAAAAAACCAACACATTTATTAAATCAATACAAACCATCGCTCCCTCAAAATCGAAAAACTACATTTATATTATATTTTCTAAGTTTTAATAAGTTATACAACAATACCACTTAAATACAACTTAAAAATAACATTACTGACTTTTTCCAGGCACTGGCTCTGTTGATTTTATCGGTAACAAAAGTTCCGAAGTTTGATTGTACAAAGTATTTATTAGAGCAGTGCACTGTAGCAAAAGCTTACGGCCGTCTTTAAAATGGCTCTGATCTAATTTCAGAGTTACTGTTAACCTGCTCGATTGCAAGAAATTTGACGTTGAGTTGCTTCAAGTTTCTGGACTATCAATCTGAAATCATTTAAAAAACGATTTGTTTTGTAACAATAGTCAATAATAGTAAACTAAAAAAAGGTGGGCAAGTGGGTGTCGCTCTGCTGTACAGTAGTTTACAAGTGGGTTCCTGTAATGGATTATGTTAAAATTGAATTCAATGAAATAATATTATTGTAACGATATATATATATATATATATGTATCTTTTGTTTTTCGCTGTGCTATTGAAAAGTAATTGTAATTTTAAATTTTGCCTAACAATGCACCAACTATATTCATTTTCCTATAAAACAAGATACTGTTGAAGAACATCGACCTGTTTTACTGCCCCAAACGGTGATAATATACAAACAAAAAAAAAAACCATATTCATTGTAAAATCAGAACATTCATCGCTCCGCTCAGAATCTAAAATACAAAGTTAGGAGTTTTTAATACGGATGATAAAAAATAATTTGGCACTTGCTTTGCTAATGCCTGTAAAGTAGGTTTTTAAGTAGGTTATTTTATTAAATTACTACACGAAATTATGTACTTTGTATGGTATGACATTTCCAATATATTATATATATATATATAAATATTTAATTGTAAATTTTATGAATTTTTAACTACAAAATAATTTGCAAATGTTCGCGATTTTTACGATTTGTGTTAAATGTACATCCTATAATTCCTTATTTTATACCCATTAGAACAACTTATGACTAAGATGAACATAGAACTATATTTTAAATCTTTTTGACATGGAAACAAAAATGTAATCAACATGGATTCATAAAATGAAAAGAAGTATTAAATATATCTATATAAAGACCCCCAAAAGAACTATAGTATTTTGAAAACAATGATGTCTAGAAAATGACAATATAATTGTTAATATTTTGTAAATATCTCAAGTGTTGTTGGTTATTGCTTTATAAATGATAGAACCAAAAATAAAATTTACAAAGATTTTGTCACTTTATTACTCATAATATATTTTTAATCTAGCGATACTATATTGATTTTATTTCGATATTTTTTATCTGTTAGGTATACAATTTGACTTCAATTTTATAAAAATAAAAATGTATTGTGTCAAAATTGAATTGAATCCTTAAACAAGGGTGCCCACCAATCATCATAATAATATCATACAAAAACTATGAACCAACAAAATTGCTTTTATTAAATAACTGAAAATAGATATACACCATAGATAAACAATGTACCAATGTAATATGTCATGGAGTATATTAGCATCAGTAAAAATAGTTAACAATTACAAATTTACAATAATTTCACATTTGTTTACTGGTTGAATATTACCTGCTTGCACCCCATAGTAGAGGAGCTCTTGTCCCTAATATACGAGAGGTGGAAATCCAAAACGCACTTTTTTAAAGCTATGCCAAAACGTACTATTACCCGTGTTGTAGGTATACCTATATACCTACCTATTATAGGGAAGTAAAAAAGTTATTTCAACACATACTAAATTTTGAAATTAATTTTAAAATATAACAATAAAATATTTAACAAATTGGAATCGTTTTAAATATAAATTATATATTATTAAATAATTAAAAAAAAAAAAATCTTTCCTTCAAAATATTTTTTTTATTTACAAATGATTTGTTTTTATTTATAATTAATGATTAGGTTCAATGGTACAGCTACCCTATGCGACTACGTAAATTTATATTATTTATTACTATGAATGATCAAGAACGTTTTATGTAAAATCATTTCCATCCATTGAGTTAGAGAAAATGTAATATGCTTAACATTAGACAATTATTAATTGTTTACTGTAAATTGAATAAAAATAAACTATGATTTATTTTCCAGTTAAGCATGATTGTATAAGCTCAGAACTAATTTTTAAGCACGATTACATACTTACATCTAGGCCCAATCCTATTATTTTAAATATATTTTGTATATACATACATCATTAGGTTAATATTATTGTTTATAGGTCAATAGTTGAGTTTCATTTGCTGGAATAAGTATGATGAAAATTGGTTAGAAGATTAATGTGTACTTATTATAATTATTACATATTTAGCTAGATAACCATTAAAAATAATTTTGATTTCTATTGTATAAACTTTAAAGTAAACATATAAAGACAAGAAATGTATATAAAAAAAATAATGAAATATATAAATAAAAGTTTTTTATACATTGAAATTTAAAAATGTTTTATTTTCATACTTAAGAAATAATCAAAATAGCAGAAGAAAAATAAATATTAACATAATTCATCATTGGATTATTCTTATGAGCGTCTTCTTGTGGTGATTTTTATTTTATAAATGTACACATTATAGTTCAATACATTCAAAGAATAAGCAGTAATAAGCACATACTGGATAACATAATGATAAATAGTAGGTAAGAAAATGTATATATTATATTCGGTGTATACCTACATATTCTATTATGAATTTGATTTCGACGATTATATAAATTCAAAATGTAATAATAAATTATAAAATAATATTTTATGTTAATTTATTTACTTTCTTGAATTGAAAATTATATGTCGTTGAACTACTTTCATTGGGCAAAGATAAAGTTTTTTCGTAAAATGTTATAATAAAATCTATAAATCCGCGGCTTACGATCAAAACAATATACTTTCTAACTGCTCAAAATAAACTACTGATTTTAGTGAAGCATATTGCTCTAAAATAATAACATTTAAAATGTTACATTTGTCATCAGAAGAATTTGAGAAATATAATTTGAAGACGATTCAGTAATTTCGTCAGTATCGTCATTAGAGATTCATATAATTACGTTAATATTTTTGATTTTTTTAACTACATAATAATATATAAGTTATTATTAAATTTCAGGGAGATGAATTTTAAAAGTATAAAAAACGAATTTAATACTCTCTAGTCTCTACAATTTTAGCACATCATATTAATATAATCATATTTATTCATATTATGTAATTTTCCCCAAATTAAAATAATAACTGCTTGTTACAGCTATTGTATAATTGTATTAAACATAACTCTCATTTTTGTGTACATATTACTTCTAAATTAAGTTATTAGGTACATTATCAGTCTCATATCTATAGTATTTATTGTGTAATAATAATATTATGTTAGGATATATAATTACTAGTATACTACTATACTTTAATACACTATATAATATTTAAAAATTGCTACATACGACTAGTAAGAAAAAACCTTGTAGAACAATTTGAGTTCCAAGTTGCTTGAAGTACTCTTTAATTATTGAGCCCCTTAAGAATTAAATTATAATAAATGCCTACTGATTGACTCTATTTTTAATACTATTTGAGCCGTATCAATTTTGAAAAATACATTTTTCTTCCCAATTTTACAGTGTTAAGACTACCCGTTTATATAAAACATTAAATTCATTTTTTTTTTTAATATTAATTTGGAAATATCTGATTAATTGTGTGGGGTGTGTAAAAAAAAGAAATCACGTAGTCGCCTGCGTGCGTATACACACAATGTAATACATGTACTACTTTAGTATTTAACAATTTTTGGATTTCTATTTTAAACAGAACAATAAAAATGAACAATTTAACACATAACATATATTTTATTTTTAGGGCGTGCATGAGCGCATATTTTAACGTTTTTCGGTGCTATAAAGTATAAGTGTATAAGTCTTGGAGTCTTTTTAGTGAAAAAGTTTTATTTTTCCCAAGTACGGACTCGATTGGTATATTTTACTTTTCCCAAGTGCGGAATCAATCTCTTTATTTTCGTTTTAACTGTGGCTCAATTAGTATATTTTATTTTTCTTGTTCAGATGTTTTACTCAATAACTATGCACCGCTTGAAATATTTGATTGGGGTACAGAGTTGTAAAGTATTTTGGTAAAAGTATAAAACATTTTTTTAAGTATTTTAATACCTTTTAGTTTTTCTACTAGGTAATTCATTTTTACTATTTTATTAAATATTTTGTTGATTCCTTGGATTTTAAATTTGTTTCTATTTGTTATCCTTGCTTTAAATAAATAATACCGTGCAGTCTTGTATTTAAACATCAACGTTATAATTTATACGATTATATTATAATCTATAGACTACAGAGTTCACCATATATGCTAAGCCTTTTTCCATTTCAATAATGCCGTTATTCAAAATCTGATTTTGGAATTTTTAAATATACTTGAAGACCAATTTTTTGAAAACTGTAGATTTATTGTACCATTTAAGGAGTGTCCTATGGTGATCCAAACTTTTGTTTTTAAAATGATAATATATTCAAATCAAAATTTGAACGAGTGGTTTTTAGAGTTATATACATTACCTACATGGCTATGTTCTAAGGATAATATATATACTTATACACGTATAAATATTAATTATGTGTTGAATTATATATTTACAAAAAATATTAAATAAAAGTTTAGATATGATAGAAAGGGTTTGTACTTATTGTTATAATATATTAGTTAATTTACAAAGTATAGTAGGTAAGCTACATTAATCTATTAATATTTTATAATAATATGTAATTATTTTCTGAATAAAAATACCTAATAAGAACAAGACTAAACTAATATCAAACATTTTACATTTGTTTTAATTCTATGTACTTCCATCGTTTGTATCTAGTACCATGGACTATTATTCTTATCTCGTGTAGTATATAAAGTTTAATTAATCGGAAACTTTTCGTTCAAAATTTGATTCAAATACATCATAATTTGAAAAAAAAATCACTTGCTGAATAATTTAAAGTAAAAAAGAAACCATATTTGAAACAGTAGTTTGTAATATCAGAAGGCACTCATTAAATACAAAAATCTCAAGTATTCGAAAATATTATGGTGTTTAAGTAGGTATATTAAAAAATTCCATAAATAATAAGGTTTCGAATAACGGTATTATTAAAAAACAAATTGGGAAAGCTCACTCTGCAAGAGTGCTAAATTCCTGGTTTCTAAACGTTTTTAATACAACGATATAAATATTATTATAATGCCATATACAATGTATTTACGGTAACTACGAACAATAAATAAATATAAATCAACAATATATATCATCGACAATCCGTGTAACTATGTACAGGCAATTAACGGACGGATAAAGATAACAACGGGGATATAAAGTGTATTAAACCTATGTTTAGAAACCGAAAAAGGGTGATCAAAATTGATAAACCGCTCTGTATATTATGTACAATCTATTAGGGTGGTGACAACTTCTTGTACCCCTTTTCTAAATTTAGCATATTTATAGATTTTATAATATGTAGGTCTAGGACATAGGTACACCTTGAATGGGTATTTCAGAATGATAAAATGCCCCACTTATTGTTTAGAGTAATAGGTATTCGATCAACGAGATTTTCAAAGGGTAGTGGGGCTTAACTTTTTCATCATCGAAAATTGTATATCGTAATCTCGTCATGTTTTGACTGATGATTTTTGATGTAGGTAGTATAATAGGTACCTATAAGACGTCCCTATTGTTTTGCTTCGAAGAATAAGCTTTTACATTGTTTAAATGTTCGTTATTTTTATAATAATTGTTATATACCTATAACCAGTGGCGGAACTAGGGGGGTGAAGCCGGGGATTGATCCCCGGGCGTAAAATTTTAGTGGGCGTAATTTTTCTTTAGTTCTTTATTTAATGCTTGGTGATAGAAGTTAAGAAAACATTTTTATTTCACATTATTTGTTTATGATGTTGTAGTGATGACGTTGGAATTAATGAAAAAAAAAATAAAGTTAATGGTATTATGAATAGAATATAGATTCGTATTAGTATACTAAGTATATACTGGTATACTGGCATTAGCATACCTACTGCAAGCATATACAACTAATATACTATAATTATTAAGATTCTGAGTGAAAATGTAACTAGTAACTACACCTATAGGCATTTATTGATGCTGTGTTTTCGTTAAAATTTCTGATACCTACACAATAACTGTTATAAGATTATCAATTAACGTACGATACGTATATTATATCTGTACTTATATTAAAAATGATGTTAATATATAGTTTTTTTTTTTTTTTATTGATCTTAAGCTTCGACAACTATGGCCATTAGCTGTAATGGTATATAGTTTATAATATTATAGATTATAATATTTACCAAGATTGTTGTACATTTGTTTATGTTTAAAAAAAAAGATTTGATTTTAAATATTTACTTTTTCATTTTTCTATTATAAATTGTTTAATTAAATACAATTTTTTACTGGCCTAAATTGTGTACCCTAATCAGAATAAAAGATTTTATATTTTACCATACAAATCTATTATAATTAAAGGCTGAGGCGCATAGAACCAAAACAGCAAAAGGGTTTATAATTTTTTTTACAGGATAGGTAGGTAATTAAAGTTTTGATTATTTTTCAACATTTATATATAACTAATATTATTATGATTTCTAATAATAAATACAATTAAGTAACCACTACAGTATTTCCAGTAATTGAAAATGTATCAACAATATGTTAACTAAGTTTTTAAATTCAAAGTGTTTTTGGTGTGATAGTTTATTAGTATAAACTTGGTTACACCACAGTCCACAGAATATATTAATTAATATATATTATTATGTGTTTAAAAGTTAATAAGTATGTTTGTAATTTTAGTTCCAGTTATGATAAAACAATTGTAGGGAATGATATTGTATTTTCAATCTTGGTCTATGATTGGGCTTAATTTTAATATTTTCCCCGGGCGTAAAAATTCTTAGATCCGCCTCTGCCTATAACGAGTGATTGTATTGATGTTTCTAAATGTAATAAACAAATTTTTACTAAAGTAAATTATTTTAGAACTATATAGATAGATTTTTTATATAATTATTTTATTTTTGTATTTGAAGATTATTTCAATATCTGAATATTCTGTCATATTATACAATTTATTATTAGATGTGGAGTCTACCACTAAATTTATAATACAAACAGTTCAGTCTAATAAAACAACATAATAATATTGGTTTATAACACCAATCGAACTATTGGGACAAAAACAACTTGTTTTTTTTTTTTTTTAATGTGTGGCAATTTTAATCTAATGTAGAATTAAGTATCTAATGAGATGTAATAAATAATGATATGTGCATTTTATTATATGTATTATATATCAAATATTATGTAGGTATATTGTATATTCATATCGACCGCATTGGTCATTAAAATGTTATCGGTACTACCGCCCGTCGCGTACGGTTTTCCACTATAAAATCCATTTTTATCCCTCAGTTGTTCTTTGTATAAAACAATAAACGAGAATAATACATTTGAACAGTATATATTTTAAGAATGTGTATCAACTTATATTTATTTATAGTCATTATGACACTTTCTATATTTCTTTTCACCTAGTCACCTAGACAAACAAGTCGACATAAAATTGTTACACCAAATAATAGGTACCTACCTATAATACACTAAAAAAAGAAATAGAAAATGTTGAAATTTCATAAATAAAATTTATAATTTATTATTTATTTATGGGGTGCTTATTGCTCTTACTACCATAACAATAATGTCATATTACAAATTAATAACTTATAAAATATGTTTACTTATTTCAGATTCTGAGTGGAACGATGAATGTATTAATTTTACAATGATGTGTGTTTTTTATTTTTATTTCTTTGTGTCTGTAATACGATTAGTAGTCGAAATAATGCTTCTATCTTCAACTTCAGTATCTTTTTAGATGGGAAAGTGAATCTAGTTGGTACTTTTGAGAGGTCAACATTTAAAATTCCCAATAGTTTTCAAAAGCGCCCGTAAAAACAAAATAAAAATTAAGGAAAAACGGGAATTTTTACTCAAAATCGGTTTTTGACAAAATCGATTTTTGCTTTTGGTGTAACTTTAAAACAAATGATCGTAGATACATGACATTTTCACAGGTTGTTTATATTTGCATTTTCTATACACAATCGAATTTTCAAACAATTTTCATTTATTTTGAACAGTTTAGGGACATTTTCAGTTTCTAATTTTATTAGTTTTTTTCTCTATGAATGTCAATAAAACTTTATTTGTTGAGTAAAAATACTTGAAAATTTATTACAAGGCTCCTACTATATTGTTACATTGATATTTGAAAAATATTAAAAATCCTTAGTCACAGTTTTTTTATAAGCATTTAAAGTTCTAATCTTGACAAAACATAGAAAAATCAAGAAAATTATCAAATTATTTTTAGTTAAGAATTCATAAAAATTTTCTTTTTATATCTAGGATATGGCAATGTAATACAAGATTCCTTATAAGTTTGTCTACTTTTATCAAAAAAAAATTTCTCGTCTTTAAGAAAATCAAACTAAATTTTTATGAGCGTTTGAAATTCAAATATTTACAACATTTTATATTCACTCGATTTCTCATGTAGCGATTTTCTTATTTTGTTGTAATTCAAAAACGTATAGTTATCAAATGTCGATACATGAAAATTTCACTGAATTTTTATTTTATCAATTCTTATACATAATACAATTTTCAAAATATTTTGACTTGTTTTGAGCTGTTTACGAACAATTTCATATTTCAAATTTTTATTTTTATTTTTTTCTATGAACATCAGTAAAATTTTATTTGCTGGGCCAAAAAGTGTAAAAATTTAATCTAAGGCTCCTGATATATTGTTATAATAACAGTTGAAAAATATTAAAAATACACAGGCACAATTTTTTTTTATAAGCATTTAAAGATCGAATTTTCTGCAAAATTTATCAAATTTAAAACTAAATAATTATTTTTTAGTTAAAAATGTATAACATTTTCAACTTTTATATCTAAGGATTGAACATTTAAAACAAGATTTCACGTATGTAGATAATTCTGTTACCAAAAAATCTAAAAAATACACATGCACAGTTTATTTTTATAGTCATTTTAAGTTCAAATTTGGACATATTAAAAAACCTATAATAACTATTTTAGTTATTTTGTTGTAATTGTATAATATTACTCGTGGGTACTTGAAACTTCTAAAGTATACTACTATATATCTATGATAGTATCACGGTTTGTTATTGATGTATAACGCGTTATAACTTATAAGTACCTAATGGATATTGTGATATGATCAATTTGGAATTTATTATAGGTACCTACCTATTATAGGTCACCTTTTTTTTAATACCATGGATTATATGTATATAATATGTCTTATACCTAGACTGACATACCGTCTCAGCTCAGAATCGTTGTTCTTATACAATGATATTGAATTCAAATTTACTACCATCCATTATGCAGTAACCCACTTGTAACCTACTGTACAGCAGAGCACCTTTTTGGTTAATTATTCGATAATATATTTGATTTTCATTTCAATTATACTTTAAGTAATAATTTTGTATGTAGGTATAGTAGGTATACGTATACTATGTATAGACAATAGACATAATATATTAATATAGTATTATAGTAATAATAAATACTATATTTTGCCATTAATGCCTTGCTGAAATTGTCTGTTTGAAATTCACAACATGTGTTGTAACACTTGACAATTTAATAATGATATGATGAATACCTGTATTTAATACTCGTTATATTAATGCGATCGTTGACAATTTAATCATTCAGGCAGTTAGAACTTAGTCTTTTCAAATGATTGGTTCGTGCTTTTAATAAAAACTACTTAATTTTCAAAAATTAATATTATCTTAATAGTTAATAATAATGCAACATAGCTTACTTTAAATGTTCTCAGATTAATAATTACAAATATTCAAATACTACTGGATTATTATAAAGGATTAAAGAAATATATTATATAATACAATTTGAATGAATATAGGTAGGTAGTAAAAATAAAACCATTTAAATGGTTATTGTGTGAATTGTGTACACGACTATACATTTTATTCAGATAAAAATAGTATAATTGCCAAGCGAGCCGTAATAAAAACGTATATGAAACATTTAACCCAATATTAGGGACGTGTACCTACACGATATGTATAAATACACCGTGTAAGTACGTGTTGTAAATAACCAAATATTTTGTTCGTATCAAATGTAGATACAATAAATTGTACGTAACAAAATATATGCTGAAGCTAAAAATGACTTACCCATTATATAATAATAATAAATGATGGTGTATCAGACATCTGTAATTTAACAATCATCAAATCATGATTTATCAAGGAACTAGATCAACCCAACTTCATCCGAGAAAATATGAACAAAATATACTTATGCAATACTTCGGTAAATACTTAATCAGTGTATCTCGGTTTTAGTGGACTTCAGTTCACAGACAAATCGGAGTCAGTTCGTCAAAATCGGTAGAGTAGTTTTCGAGTCTATTATTATTTACAAACATGATATTATGGACAGTAAAGGCACCTCTATACATGTATAATCAAAAAAATATTTAATTTTCGTATGTAAAAACGAAATTCATATAATGTAAGCTACCCTTCAGCAACCTATAGGGGTTAAAAGTGAAGCTATAAGTACTCCCCAAGGCTCAAGGAATACGTGTGCAAAATTTGATCCCAAATTGGTTCAGCAGGTCGTTTCCAAATATATAAGCCTCATCCAAAAGTACATTAATGTCTATATACATATATACATAGAATTACTATAGATAGATATTGTCAATATTATAGGTACATAATATTATATTATAGTGCAAGAGTCTATACTGTTGAACACACATAACTTAACAAATTCCAATTATTTGTATTTAGGCATAGGTATTTATAAATAGTTAATCTTATGATAGGTATATTATGTTATAGTTATAGTTATAATAGTATGTTTTAGTCATGATTTATGTTAAATACAAAACCTAAACAAAAAATGAATATGGTTTTTAGAGAGATACAAGGCATTTTATTCATAATAGATGTAAAAATTGTATACAATTTTATATTTCAAGTTTATTTTTAAATTAAAGGAATTAGGAACAAAAATATCGAAACCATGTTTTATGATCTGAAAATGGTTACTTACGTAGGTATATATTATAATTTATATTCGTATCCCAAATGTTTGTTATCTCCAAAATAAACTGTCTTGTATTATAAAGTTAAATCTGTTTCCAGTCCTAAATATTTTATGAAAAAAGTATAATTTTTCAGCACTCTGTCCAGTGGGTATATAAATAAAAAACGCGATGTACATATAAACATAATATAGGTATTGATAAATTTTCAATGCGTAATATTATTATTGACCTGCAAATATAAATCAAAATAATTGACTAAATTTTAGTTTGTATAACCCAATTATTTTCACATTTATTAGTCATAATTTATTTAATACCGTAAACATTTAATTCAGAATCTGAAAAATAGAACAGTTATATAATATATTTATGTTACATATGCGAGCCTTTTAGATTTAATTTTAATTATGAGTTTAAAATTTATTTAAAAACTTTGCAAAAAATGTTACTTTAGCGAAAATTACCTAATTTATAATTTTCCATTTGAGGTTTTATGATCTTGTTAACAGTTCAAACGCGATTTCTAGTATAGTTTATTCATACTCGGCAATATGCTTACCACTTCCCTTTCCTGTGTTCCCTTATTTCACCCATTTCTATTTTACGCAAGATAAATACAACAACCGGTGCTAATCAAAAGCCAAAAATAGGTTGTTGTGGTGGAGAAGGGAACGCAGTGTATCTTCTATATAATTAAGTCATTAGTGAATAACCCAGGCGCAAAAATGAAATATGAACCGGGTGTGCTTTTGTCAGCTGCGTATTATTATGGCCGTAGGACGGAGATGATACCTACCGTACTAAACCCTTATGCACAGGGGGGAAATCAAAGTGATTTAAACGGATCTGACAATTTAACGGAATACGATATTAAAACGTGGTATATACAGTGGACAATGCACTACTGTGGTCAACATGTGCATGATCAATAATTATTGTGCTTTGTTCACTGAGTGTATCCTCGTGATAAACTGCTACCAGATCGTCGAAAATGGTCATAATATATTTAGGTACTTATACCCAATGATGTTGATTTAATGATGAAAAAAACATTTAGGTAAGGAATTACGGGATTAAATCATCTATACCTGTTATATGCAATAGAATAAACTAATGAGATATAATATTTTACAAAAACAACAAAATATTATTATACGATTTAAAAATATATCACACTATTATTCATATTTTAGATTTTGAGCGTAGTGAGGGATCTAGTGGTCTTACAATGGTGTTTATTTATTTCTTATCCTGTGTACAAAATGTCTTCCAGAAGGAGTGCTTCGATTTCAACATATCGTATCTTATCTCTTATCAAATTAGATCAAGATGATACTTTAAAAAGGTCATTTTTAGATTTTCACAATAGTTATTTAATGCCACAGGAAAAACCATCGACAACAGAAAAATTACAAAATACCGCTAAAAATGGGATTTTAATTTCTAACGCTTTGTTTATCACCATTGAAACGAATAAAAATAAAAAGAACGAGTTTATTTATTTTGTTGTAATTTATAATATTAATTCAACTCACAGGCTATAATAAAATATAATAACAATATAAAATATCTAGGCTGACAAACCTTCTCCGCTCAGAATCGTTTATCGTATACAATGATATGATATCATTGATTTCAAATTTAATACAATCCATTATACAGTGACCCACTTGTACATCACCTACTGTACAGCAGTGCGAAGTCCACTTACCTGTTTTTTATGTACATAATATGTATATAAATCTCCAGTTTAAATTATATTCAAACTTTTTTTAAATTTAAATTATGAATTTTAATAATATAAATTATATAATAGTGACATATATTTTCTCTGAGTAAGTATACATTCTATGTTCTAACATTATAATTTATAAGCTTCATTAATGAAATTCAATAAATAAGTAAAATTTTGAAATGCGGAAATGCGTAATAATCGCATTATTATTAATAAATGTCATACATTATTATTTTATACTTGTTTGAAAATCTTTGTTGATTGAATCAAGTCATCAAAAGGATTAAATCAGATGTCTAAAACAAGTAATATTATTACATTGAGTACCCATAAAATTCTTCTTAAAATATGTAAATACCATATAATGCAGTTTTCATGTACTTTTATAATAATATATTACAATATTATAGTCGAATGTATTACAAGACGCCACAATTGTAGTTAAATAAAATTATGTGGAGATGTTTTTGTAATTCATCACCCATCAGTATAGTGATAATGAAATATAAATTAGAAAAAAAACTGAAGAAAGTTTCCGTCTTATTAATTAAAATAAATAAATTACCTTACCTAACAGTTTTTTCTATAGATTACATTTAGAAAAAAGGACGCATTTGACCTATTACTGTGGTTTCAAGTTGACAAATTATTAATAATTTCATTGAAAATCTATTTTGACATTAAATAGTATCTATAGTCTGAAATTTTATATTTTCTAAATATTCATAAGGAATCCTACATAATTAGTATTTTACATTCAATAGAAGCTTAAAACAATTGCCTATCAAAAACATAAATTTATTAATTAGCGGGAAAATGTTAATATTTTTTTTTTATTGTTATGATAATAATTAATAATTAGTAGTATCAATGACCATTACACATGATTTACTTGATTTACTACTACTTATAATAATACAGAGTGGGTTATTACTTATTAGGGTAAAGTTAAGAATATGATTCTAATTTGCCCTAAAAAAAACTTTTAAATATCCTCTTGATAATCCTTAAACTGATAAAATATGCTTCAAATAATTTTAAAATGTGTAGACCAGACACAATAGAAACATATTATGTAAAATATAATATAGTTTTGTTAAAATTAAACTTTATACATTTATAACATTTACCATCCATTAATTTCACATGTTATAATATGCTTAGACTTGCAAATAATTACCTTATCTTTGGTAAATTATTTAAATTCCGTCATATTTGAAAAAATCAAACAAGTTAAACGATTTCCATTTTAATTAGGTACAAACAAGTTATTGAACAATTAAAAATTTCTATTATTTTTCATTTTTATTTATTTTTTGGTTAATTACAGAGTTTTTATTCAATTGGTTACAGATGAGTAGAACAATAAGAACAATTGATGGAATAGGTTAAAATAAAAATAAAAATAAATCTAAAATGACAGATTAGACAGAATGTATATGCCTCACAGTGGAGGTACTACGACATGATAAAATTAGTTATCGAGAAGCTTGGACATTAGAAAGGTAGTCAGGGCGATTGGAGAATTAATAATAGATTTAAATTCATCAAGTAACTTAGAGAAAACGTCTTTATCGGTGTTGTGGACGTGTTAATCCTAAGATTGATTTTGAGTGCTGTCATTACCTGTTTCCTACATTGGCGTAGGACATGTAGTGTGGGTTCGATTGTATGAAGGTTGTTGATTGGTCATAGGCGTGTAGTAAGGCGGTGATTTTGGAGTTTCTTGTGGACAGTGCAACCTTTGTAGTTGGCAGGGTGGTTTCAATTTCACAACGCACAGGTGGAGGGAATTTCCGGAGGTTTTTTTGCAAGTTCTAGTTGGGTGGTTCCCACCACATTTTACATAGCGTGGAGAGTAGAAGCAATATGCTCTTGTGTGGCCGTAAAATTGGTAATTAAGGCATTGAGGAATTTCTCGACGTTGGCGCTGTTCCTTAACCTTAACTATTGTGTGTACCTACATAGAAGTGACTTGATATTGAAAATATTTTTGTTGGAAGAATCAGGCTCGAGATCGACAAAGAACACGGGAAGATAGTTTTTTGTTTGGTGGTTTTTGATATTTGTGACTTGTTTAGTCGAGAACCCAATTTCTTTGATTGTCGAAAAGATATCGGTTACTGCGGTAGAGGGATGGAGATTCTTTATGACCGCTCTGTAAGATTTGTCTGATTATAGTTGGTAGGTATGGAATGATGCGTTGTTGTTTTTTAAGAAACGGATTATGGTTCTACAGTTATCAGGTTGTTCGGCATGCACATTTAAATGGTAGCTAACGAAGCTACGAAGCTTTATATAACGCCATATAGTATCATAAATTCGGAGAGTAGATCTGAGAAATTTAGTACGTCTTTTATGAAAAAATAGGTGGTGGCAATGATACTTTCGCCGGTGTGAGTGGAGTGGTATTAGAGGGCTCCTGACCAATTGTTTCAGGTTGATTATTATCTGCGGTGGTGGCGAAAAAGACGTAGAGGTTAAAATAGTTTTTTTTGGGTGGGTTCTTTAAGCGGCATTGTTAGTGTTATCGGTGACGTAGGTAAGGGTCTTTTAAATAGATTCTTTGAAGGCTGATTGTTTTTTATTTATAGACTGTTCAATGTTTAAAAATAATTGTAATTGGCTAAACGGTTTTATTTGTGTTTGAAGGCGAGGGCAGGTCAAGCAGCATAGTGCTATCGCCGCTTACGACGGTGCCTTGGAAACACAGATAATTAGATATTCTAATATAAATTGGAGACAATTTATACTATGATTATAATATTTTATAATTTTTAAGAAAGAAAGTAGGTAATGAATAACAATCTTAAAATAGTACATATTATAATATGAACTATTCTCAGAAAGGGTAGTGTTGATGATTTGCAGATTCTGTGATTCCGATTTCAAATTGACACAAATAACTGCACCGGAAGGTGAAGACCACGTATATAACACTGATATAGCGTGTGCACCACTAGCGACTGGCGTGACGCGACTAAATATTAAATTAAAAACCTTTTGTTTTTTGAAAGACGAAATATTTTCAACTAGAGAAATGAACAAATATAATTTTTTTATGAAAAAATAATAAAATATATTCTGAAATATGAAATTTAGGATAAAAATTCTTTAACCTCCAAAATATGCTTTAATATTAAAAATAAATTTATTGCTACGAATTCTGTACTTTATAAGTCGTCCATGTTTTTCAGTTTTTAACCCCTGTTGAGCTGAATAAAGTCAATAAATATATGCAAAAACCTAAACACCCACTCCATAGTTATAAGTCATAACGAAGTAAATACATATACATATTTTACATGGTTGAAATGAAGTCATTAAGGTAACGTTAAAATAATAGATATCAACTAAGTCATACCGTTTAATAATTGTAAGTAAAATAATAGTCAAAATATATGCGCGAAGTTGAAGTTTAAACAATAAAAAAAAAATACATACTTACGTCTTACACGCAATTTACTTATTATAGTTATAATAATGATATAGGACATAGGTACACTCTCTGTGCACCATATAATTAATAGAGTTTTTTATCGATTAAAATACACAAAATGTATGTATGAAGCCGAATGAATACTGTTAAGGTACTTATATTATTGTATCTTAGTAATATTTGTGACATTGAAGAAAAATATAAGTTCATTAAAATTTCGTGGGTCTGCACATTTGTACGTAATTCAACAGAACCCTATTTCTATCAGCCATTTTTAGATTTTAATGATCTGCATCGATGATAATTTAATAATTTATTATAAACTACACACAGTCACCGACTTTTTAATTCCATATTGTGATAAATTAGTTTTCGTTAGTTTTTCATTATTTTGAATATTATTTATAGATACATATTTTTTACATATCTAGTACATTTTTAGAGCCGCTATCTACTGTAACATAATATAAACTACGCAAATGCCAAGGCGATATTTAGATGAAACCATTATTTATATTATTATTTGTTGAAACATTGAATTTATTATAAAATATATTGTTTTAGACATTTTAATAACCAAATAACCAACCTTTTTATTGTTATTAGCGTGATTCCTATAGTCGATTGAACACGGAGCGGATAGGGAAACAATTATTGAACATTTCAGATTTATATACTGTTAATGTTTTTATTGTGTCTATTATAATTAAACACACCGTATCAGTTTGTTTTTATTGTATCACATCGTACCAGTTTGTTTTTATAGTATTGCAGTATCACTTAGTAAATTCAAGTCCAATATTTTATATTTTAACTACATTACCATACAAAACAAAAATATCTACTTAACTTGAGTAAAAAAAATTGAGTAAATAATGGAAAGCAGAAACTTCTTTTAAACTTTTTAAATTATATAAAAATAAAAGGAGGTATAATATAATAGCATATTTTTTAAGTTAATTTCTTTTTTACACTGTTTGAATGATGTTATCTTATCCTATACATAGCTTGTAACAACTTATCTCCAACTGATAAATTGTCAACATTATTAATTTATTATATTATAAACTTTAATGTTTAAGATAATTGAAAAAATATATTAACATTTTAAACTATAGGTATAATAAGAAAACAATTTGTCATAAAGTATGCCATATTATTGTTTCATTCATGCAGTGAACAATAATTTTATTTTTGAATATTATGTATCTATAATGTTCTATAAAAGTTGTCACATATATAATGGTTAAACGATATACATAACTGTCAGAATTTTTAGCAATTTATAGTTAAAAAACGTTATTTTTCAGAATATTTTCCAGTAGGTTTTAAAAAAGTTGAATAACTTCAAATTTCTAAGAAAATTAGTGATATTTTTGTTTAGGTATAGCTTATGTATGATTTCAAATATAATACTGTTGTAATAAATTATTCTAAATACATTAATCCTCAAATTAACATAAAGTTAAATTAAATAAAAAGAACAATTGAAAAATGTAATAATCCAATGTTTCTCGAACGAAGAGACGAAGTTGTATTAAATTGCCTCAGAATAGATCTATAAACTACACACATACTAATTTTATGAAAAAGGAGCCAGCAAGGACATGCCAAACATGCAGGCATACAGCTATCCAACTTCAATCAAATAAATTTACAAATTATTACAGAATGTAAAGACACACCAGAGGTACGACAAAAATTCGACATACCCTAGCACCTTTATGACGCATTGGGCACCGATGAAGATGCCATAAAAACAATTTTATTATCACAATTTAGTTTAATTAATTTAAGCACGTAATAGAAGCAAAAAAAAAAAACAATAATCCTCAATTCGAATAATTATTGTATGTACTATTTTAAAAATATGTGTACATTTTTGTCGTTGTGGTATCTTATAAATTACTATTCTCATAGAAATAATCGGAAAAATTAGGTAGGTGTTATGGTTAAAAGTAAATGTCATACGTGCCTATATTTAATATATATACAGTACGATTACTCAGTGTTTCGGATCGCACTGTCGGTATCTTTAATATCTACATTCTACAGTATCTACAATTTTATACGGTCACCTTGTTATGTTTTTCTGTACTCAAAATCCATGTCATTGAAATGCTCTTGTTTATAAAGTCTGACACTAACGAGACCCGTTAAGTAGTCACTTGAACCTTCTAGTGTATAAAAATAAGGATTTGCAGATTTCGGAAAAAAAAATAATATGAACCCCTGCATACAGACTTTGTAATTAGTAAATAATGTACACCAATAGTAGAAAGAACCCTCAGGCGTTTCAACAAAAACATTTCCCCATAGTGAATAATAATAATAATATTAAAATAATATATATATATAACATGATATATTAATGTCACGATTTCATATACCTACATGTGATAATGGTGTGGGTAAAAAAGAAACTCAATGACTAGAACGTGATGAACTAGACATTTGCAATGTAAGGCCTTAAGGGTGTATATAGGTACAGATGAGAGCGTCTTGAAAAAATATATACTCGTTAGGTCAAGTGCGACCCCAAACAAACCATATTATATTGTCCGTTAATACTCTTAATGATCGTGATTGTCTAATGTCTACTCCAAAAACCGAATTACACTTATGGCTCTATAGAGTATTTTATTCGAGGAGTAAAATGTTTATCGAAAGAAAGTAATTTTAATGCTTCATTATTAGATATTCAATTATCCGCATCGCAGCATAAACCACTTTTTTGATATTGTGAAAAAAATTTAAGAATTATTATGATAATTTGTTTATTTAAATATCTGAATTTTTACTTGATACTAGTTATATTATTTGCATTTCAAATTATAATTTAGAAACAATAAAGAAAATAACGAAATTTGATTTTTGATGTAGTTATTGTTATAGAATGGGTAGGTACTTATTTGTCATTATTACGATAAATACATTTTTCTTTTATTTGTGTGCAGTAATTAAATTCAATACACATAATACATAATATTCTAATAGCTATTACTTTCTAAGTATTAAAAATTAATCTAGAAACAAAAGAAAATTATTAAAATTAATATTGCTTACTTTTAATTACAAAAACATTTTAGTAGTATACCTAATTGTTATGAGGTTAATATAATCAACTTAAAATATCATTATATTCTTATTGAAGTAGTATAAATAATAAATATTACCATAGTAATAACAATTGAGACTGTAAATAAGTTTATTGAATATGGATTATTGTATCATATAGCTTGCACGAAACTATTTGGATACCACAGAGACCATAAGTTAATTTGGTGCTCAGATTTTATACCTATATTGATAGCAGTATCGCTGTGATTACAAAGTTTCTATCTTTCTATCTAATATTGCATGCAAACGTTATAAATGGTTCAAAGTTCACCAACACAATAATTAACTGTATTAGGTACGATACTAAAAAACCTCTCTCTGTCGTTTAACACACATAAACACTCTATCAAAATTAGCGACAAATACTATCTATATATTTTAACATATAATCTATTTAAAGAAATCAAGTCCTTAACTCCTTATTAAAATAAAATAGATAACTTAAACATAAATTATACATGACTCAAAATTCCAATACCGAATTTAGATTGTCAAAAAAAAACTAAAAAGCCAATAATCCACCAAACGGAGAAAATATATTTCTTTACACCAAATTGCTATACGACCATTGAAAAATCACTTATTAATAAGGAACATACTTAACCTAATAACCAACCACATGCCATGTACAAAGAAAATAACAAGAAAAAATGTCCACCATTTTTCGTAATAAATACAAATTATGTCAAACTTAACACAAACATTTTATCTATATTACACAACATCTTTAGTTCAATAGATAACAACAATAAAATCAAAATAGGTAAATGTAGAAACAATTTTATGAAAATACGAAATATCTTGAAAAAGATATGAATATACTTCACAAACAGACTTACAAGTGAAAAGAACTATCACCCATCATAAATATGTCAATCACTGAATCGGAAAACTATGAAAACTGAAAACCTAAATTATCCAATAAAGTAATTTACAAGATTAATAGATACAAATAAATTCCCCTAGTTACTACTTATAAACCTTACTAAATTAGAAAAATGTAATGAAATTTTTAACTTAAAATGTTATTAAACTAAATATTTACTATCTACTGATCCTATCCATCTAACCATCTACCACAATGCAACAATTGCTTAAAATATAGACACATTCACAAATCATGCAAATTAAACTCGTGCTACATAAAATGTGATGAAAATTCACCTTTCAAACGGTCCCAAAAAACTCACAGCCCCGACTAAATGGGTAATCTGCAACGAGCCCCACACGGCCAATTATTAAGTCTGTACACATCACGGAAATATATTAAATAAAAAAAAACCAATTATAATCACAAGGTCAACCCCGATAGTTAACATAACTACAAAGCTAAGTGAAACAATATTACACTAAAAAAGCATTGGAGAAATCAAAAAAAAAATTTTCAAAGTTCAAGGTTTTGAATATTCAAATATTGAATAGGTATTTACGTAATTGTTTATTCAACATTTTATCCAATCGTTTGACATTCAATCGAACGAAGAACAACCAACATTTTTATTTATAGGTTTGTTATATGTATATTATATTGAAAATGTAATACAAGGTTCCTCATAAGAATTATACTTATAGTAACCAAAAATCCATTAAAATCAAGAATATTTATTTTATAATTAAGACACTTAAAACTAAAAAAGGTGGACAAGTAGGTACCATTCTGCTGTACGGCAGGTGTTTAGAGGGGTCACTGTAATGGACGTGTTAAATATAAATTCAAAGATGTAAAACCATTGAATACGAAAAACGATTCTGTCAGCCTATATCACCAAGCCCGGATTAAGGATAAATTGGGCCACAGAACACCATACACTTAGTGGGACCCCTTTCAACTTTAACTTCAAAATAATTGTATCATTACATATTAACGACTTTATATTATTGTATAATTGTTTACTATACAACAAATATACAGAGTGTATCTTATGTCATAGTACGCGGGTTTTTTTTTAACAAATATGGATCGATGATATTATGGAATTTCTTTAAAACAAAAAAAGAAGTGTTTCTTTATTTTTAACAGGCATTTTTTTTATAACATTTTCAACGTTTTAAACACTTAGTTGTACCAATAATAAAATCAACTTTATTTTTTTAAATGGTAATTCCTAACCACTATATTTTTTTATGGATTCTGGTAAAGGTTTTTGTCTGAACATCTTGACAGTCGAATGATCAATTTTAGTTCGGTATTGTATTAACTATAGTCCTCTAAAGTTTAGTATAATAGGCATTAATACTTTTAACTGAAATACCTAATTTACAAGAGCTAAATATTTTTTTCTTATAACTACCTGTATACTTCAATAGTTAAATCAGTAATCGAAAATGCTCAAAAAAATACACATGGTTCATTATTTATATAATTAATTGAGAACAATTGTATTTTATAATTATTATTTATTAAGTAATAATAATTTACCTACTATACGTCTATACCTATACCTACCTACTGAAATATTTTTTTTTTTTTTTTAACTATATTGGACCAGATAAAATAATATATTTTGGGGATAAAGATGGGCCCCGGGACCCTTGCCCCCCCACTTAATCCCGGCTTTATATCACTATCATATTTTATGATATTATTGCTATTGAATTAATTAATTTTACTATTAGTAGGTAATACAGTAGGTTGGCTATAAAAATAAACACACATTTTTAACTACCAAATGTTCGTGATTTTTGTCAAAATCTGAACTTTAAATGCTCATTAAAAAATGTGTGCCTATATTTTATTTTTAATATTTAAACAACTACTTTTATAACAATTTTCAAGTTATTTGATCGAGTAAAACATTTGTTATTGACAATAGTTTTAAAAAAACTAATAAAAATCGAAAATGGCTTATGAATATAAATAGCACAATAAAATAAATAAAAAAATAATTTTTAAAAACATGCTTTTCTTAATACTACTTAATAAATGAACGAAAAAGTTTAAAATAAACTTACTTTTAAAACAATTTCTTAATGAAACTTGAAGGTTAACAAGATATTACTAAAAGTGTTTATAAAATGTATTTGTTGAACAATTTTTAAAAATTCTGAATTACAAAAAACTGAAATGCATGGGGTACTTATGATAACTCCTACGTAAGGGCACTCTACAACTGAATCTTTAGATAAACTTTATTATAAATATTTTAAAGATTATTGATCACACTTCCAATTTTGTAAGAGATATTCTTGACTCATAAGAGCCACGGTTTTAATTGACAGGTCATTATGTTTAGTGTAATTCGAAACAAAGGTTGTAGCATTAGTAATTTTCCTAAGAGCATTATTCTGAAATGGTTGAATTTTGTTGTTATTGGACACTTTTATGAAAATAGATAACTTATATACTTATGATAAGTCATACGTAAAGTCATTCTACAACTGAATTTTTATATAAACTTTATGATAAATATTTTAAAGATTATTGATCACACTCACAATTTTGTAAGAGATATTCCTGACCCATAAGAGCCCCATGCATTTCTTTTTTTTGTAATTCAGAATTTTTAAAAATTGTTCAACAAATACATTTTATAAACACTTTTAGTAATATCTTGTTAACCTTCAAGTTTCATTAAGAAATTGTTTTAAAAGTAAGTTTATTTTAAACTTTTTCGTTCATTTATTAAGTAGTATTAAGAAAAGCATGTTTTTAAAAATTATTTTTTTATTTATTTTATTTTCTATTTTTTAGTGATAACTATAAATTAGAAACAAACGATTTTTTGAAAGCATAATATTTATTATTTTCGGTACATTTGAATATTATAAGCAACTATGTAATATTATATTTTAAATATCTCAGTTCCCGCATTCTTTCCATTTCTTCAAGGGCGTCAATATTACATGGTGTTCTTCATTATTTTCTTCTTTATTCTTCATTATTCTCCATCCATGTCAGTGCTTTGTTTGTTTATCAATATTTCAATTTGGCTTTGCATCAGATCTCCAACTCTCAATGCATTTAATATATCAATGAATGTTTTATCTCCTTGTTGTCTCATATTTTCTGTCAATTCGACAAGCGAAAATAATCGCCAAAGATGTGTAGCTGGAATCATACGTTCAGGTTGTTGAAAAACTTGAGAAGCTCTAACTGGAGGCAACTGCATTAAGTCTCCAAATACCAAAATATTTATTCCTCCGAAAAAATCTTCATTATTTTTTTAGTTGTTTCAAGCGTGAGTCAATCATACATAACATTTCGTATGGCACCATTGAAATTTCATCTATAAAAAAAACTCTGTATCTTTCCATTGTTGTCTCATAACTTTAAGCCAATTTCCCGTTAGCAACGGCATTTCAACAATTCTGCCATCTTTTTGAACTGAGGGTAAGGGTAGAGACATTACTTTGTCGACTTATATTATCATTAATATTTCCAAAAAATTGAGGATCGTCATTGAATTCAATTGAAAAAAGTTGCTCGAATATACCGAAGTTGTTTTTAATTATTTTAAAATTTTTTATCAGCAAGAAGCCATTGTCTCCCAGCGGGTAAGTATCCTCCGATTCTTCTGTGCGGGTTTTGATTAATTCATATAATTTATCACCCTCAATTAAATTCTTATTTAAAGTAAGAGTGTTCCATGTACTCGGAGGAAGAATGGATGCTCTAATAATATTTGAAAGCGCTATAGCACAACACTGAACCCCGGGCATGGTCAGATTTAAATATTTCAGAACTATTTTGATGCCAAGATGCTCTTAAAATTCTTGATAATTCATTTATATATTTGTATGCTTTTTCCTGCGGCTGATTAACTCCTATATTTTTTGTTGTTTGGGTTATTCTTATCAAGTCTTCCTCGTTAAGCTCTACATTGTGATTAACTTGAACGCATTTGTATAGTGGATTATTTTTTATTAGCCAATATAAAGCTTTAAACACTTTTTCGCGATTTATTGACCATTGTCTAGTAATGTTTAGATTTTCCAGACGTTCAGTAACTACGATAATACCCGCTTCATGGGTTGACCTTGGCAGCATTTCCTTTAATTTTTCACTGAATTCAAAAATGTCTAGTGCAAAAAGAACTGCCTGGCCTTTGAAACCTCACTGTCCATATAAGCCATCATACTTAATAATTTTTACAAATGGTATTATTCTATACTCCGGCCCACGAGAGAGTATTACCGTCGCCCGACGAAAACTCGTCCGATTCCGCGCATTCCCCACTACTCGGCATGTGCCGACAACTGTTCGGTACCGGTCGGCAACGCTCAACGCTAAACGGTGTATAGCGGTCGTGGAAATAGTGGGTTAAATGAGGCCTCGGAACGGTCTCCGCCGTCAGTCTACATGCGCAAAACGGTAATACTCTCTCGTGGGCCGGAGTATAGACAGTAATCGTTTTTCTGCCTGTGAAAGAAGGTGTATTTCATTTGGTATAACGCCAGGATCAAGTTTATTCCAAAATGCTTTTGGAGGTGCAGTAGTTTTTCGACTAGACAGATGAGTTTTGCAGCGATGACAAAGTAATAGTTGTTTTTTTTGGAGTAATTCAATTGGCAAATAATTAGGTTTATAATTAGACAATTTTAATATTGAAACCTGGTTAGGGTAGCATCGTTTTGTACAAACTTCACAAAATTGATCACAAAATGTGTTAATTGCTTTTTCAAACTCTATTTCGCTTGCTGAACGTTCCAGCCACTGTCTGCGTATATTTTCCAGATGGTCTCCTCGATCTTGGTTAGTCTGTGCTGCACAACGTTGTAGATACCGTTCATGGTCTGCTTGCTTCCGGGATTCTCTTCTTTCTGGATTTTCTGCAGCGGCGCGTTGTAAATATCGTTCATGTTCCGCCTGCCTCCGGGCTTCTCCGCTTTCTGGAGTTTCTTTGTCCCGTTGTTTAATCCTGTTTTCGCGTTGTTGTAGAAGGCGTTTATTTTTCATTGATGGCGTTTCTTCAGCTCTTAATTTTTTTTTGGCTTGGCGATTTTTATCTAATCTTGCCCGTTTAGCTTCTGAGCCCTCGTTGGCCTTCTTTTCTTGATACTTTATACGAGCTCGTTCAAGGCGCCTTTTTCGTTGAGTTGCGGGCTCTTTATACATTATTATTATTTTAGTATTTTATTATCTATACGCTTTGTCAATCTCTATGTAGGATTTTCTTACTGTTTTAACAATGGAACGCGTTAAAAGTTAAAAGTAATTATTATTATAATAGTTTTATAACCCATGGAAACCGTTTATAAACAAAATTTCGTACCTGTATATTATTTATTCTTCTTCCTCGGAGATGACTTTGCACACCCGTCATCGCCGACCTGGAAGTCCGGGTCCCAAAATAACAACGGATTATTGTATTGCCTTCCAAGACCTATGTCTATACCAATTTTCAGAATTTTTCATCGTAAATAAGTGCCTCAAATCGAGCGCGCAAGATTTGAAGACAACAGGAATGAAACATTGTGAGTTAAAGAAAAGCATGTAAAAAGAGTTTTTTTCTTATTTTTTTCCCAACGCTTTTGAAAACTACTGGAAATTTTTAACTTTGACCTCTCAAAAGTACCAACTAGGTCCGCTTTTCCACCAGAAAAGATACTGAAACATTATTTATAGTTATCGTATACACAGAAACACACATAATATTGTAAAATAACTACATTTATAGAATCGATCAGAATCTAATATAAAATTAACCACCTAACGAGTTCTTGAATATTATCATAGAAGAATTCATCATAAACATATTATTTCATTGCGTCAAATTATGATTCAGTCCATACATTTTGTCAAGGCTGGGCAAGTTAACTATTTTTTTTAACTCGTTAAGTTAAGTTAATATAGACAAATGTAAGTTAAGTTTATTTTTTTTAACTTGTAAAAGTTACAAGTTAATTAGAAAATAAAAGTAACTTAACTTAGTTAAAAATAACTTTTTTTTTTAATATAATTAACAATTACACCAACCTACCTTTTTTAAAGCCAACAAATAACATAATGATTCAATAAATCAATAAATGTCTTACAATTTTCAAATAAATGTTTGTAATAAAATAAGTTACTGTAGGTACTTATATTTGTATATTATACTTTACTCAATGATGTAATCCAATAAAATAATTAAACTATTGTTATGTATTTGTTAACGTAAATGGTCCACAACTAAACTAAATATTATAATAATCAAATTCATTATTATTTATTAGAATATAATATAATATCAAATATTATGCAATTAATAGTAAGAATTTAGAAATACGTAAATACGATGAACTACCCCACGCTACAACGGGTATTATACTATTATTTACACCAGCGGGCCAAGTTATCGCTGTAATTCTATGAATAAATATAAATATAATAAGTAATAATATTAATAATGATTAGGTATAGCGTATTGAATTAAGTATAGCGTTTACTGAGTAAATTGTTATATTTTTCTTTTATTAATGACGCGGTTACCCCTAAAAATGTCTGTCTATAATAATATAGTTATATAATATTTTCTGTGAATATGCAATATAATAACTTGCTATTATTATTGTTGAATATAATTTAATATTGTATTAGTAGTATAATCATATTGTGTATAACAAAATATAGCTGTTATTAGAATCTGATAAATCACACCACATATGGCGTGATATTGTATTAGCCAATAAGCAAGCTTGTAAAGTGGCGTGAGCCAGGGGTCAGTAGATCATTAGTATATAAGATTGTTTAGTTGTGTACTGTAGGCACTGCATTTTAGGTATTACTTATGTGTATGTCATGTATATCTCGTAAACATAGTACTTACATTGTTGGAAGTCAAATTACTTTTCATACTTAGTTATGTGTTTTAGTTTTAGTGAAATATTACGTATTCTTACTATAACTAAATTGTGTTGTATATTTTATCTTTTGTCGATCCATATTATAACCTCCTTTCAACAGGTTATGGGCCCAGATCACTAGATCACTAGATCATCGTCATTGATGATTACAGGACAACAAAAGAAAAATTCAACATTAGAATTTGACAGGTTCTAACAGGGAACAAATAGACTAAGGTACATTTTTGCAGTTCATATATTTGATCAAGTCATGGAGGATTCGGTCAAGGTGTCAAAGTTGGCGAACGCAGAAGAATGGCCATTGTGGAAGTTCCAGATGAAAATAGTAATTAACTCGTTTGAGTTAGGTAGTTTGATTACAGGGGACTGGACGAGACCAAGTTCCAAGATAACTAAACTTTCGGACAAGGAATCCGATGAAGAGGCAAGAAGCCGGTATAAAAATCAATTAATCGCTTGGACAAAAGCAGACAGTAAGTGTCAAAAGGTAATAGTAACTTCGGTAGAAAGTGGTCCAATGCAATATTTAATTAATTGTGGAAGTGCATATGAAATGTGGGAAAAATTATTAAGTGTCTACGAACAAAAATCTGAGGCGAATATGTATTTATTACAACAAAAATTTTTTGGTTACGTAAAGGATCCCACAGATAACATTTCAGCACATATTTCTAAACTAGAAAAATTAACTAATGATTTAAGATTAGCAGGTGAAAATATAACAGATAACATGTTAATAACAAAAATTCTAATGACTCTACCAAATAGCTATCAGCATTTTTACAGCGCATGGGATTCAATGCAATCAGAGAATAAAACGATTAATAACTTAACAAGTCGTTTGTTATTGGAAGAATCACGTTTGGTACAACAAAGCAATAAGTGTAATATTGATGTTGAAAAATCTAGTGCATTTACTACAAAATCTCAAAATAAGTCGAGCTGGAAAAATGGTAGTCAGAAAAAAGGTAAAAACAATTTTAGTAGTTCAAGTAATACTAAAAAAATAGGTCCATGTTTTTACTGTGGAAAAGTTGGGCATATCAAGAGGGAATGCAGGAGTTTTCTTAAAAATCAAGGACAATCGTCGGATAAAGACGACAACGCATTTATAAGTGAGTCGACATTGGTATCAATCAAAGATGATGAACAATGGATATTGGACTCAGGTGCATCAGATCATATGTGTGCAAATTATGATTGGTTTCGAGATTACGAAAAATTAGAAAATCCGACTCAAGTCAAAATCGGGAACGGATCAAGTATGTACGCAATCGGTACAGGTAAAATATTAATTTGGTCGTATGTTAAAGGTAATTGGAATAAAAATTATCTATTAAATGTGTTACACGTGCCGGAATTAAAATATAATTTATTTTCATGCGGTTCAGCTTTAGATAAAGGACTTAAAATGATTAGTGATAAACATAAATGTGTATTTACTAGAAACAATAAAATTGTATGTGTAGCTGAGAGAAAAGAAAAATTATTTCAATTGCAGTTCAAAGTCGAAGTATTAGATAATACTACGCATCATGTAAATATTGCGATTAAAGATTCGTTGCGATTATGGCATGAAAGGTTAGGACATCAGAATATACAGTACGTAATTAATTGTTTAAAAAACCATAATATTACGATTTCTGATAAGGACAATACATTTTTTTGTGATTCTTGTATGTTGGGTAAACAACATAAATTTTCGTTTAAACCAAGTACGACAAGTAGTGACAAAGTAGGGGAAATAATACACGCAGATTTGTGTGGACCGATGCAGAAAGATTCAATCGGTGGGTCAAAGTATTTCCTATTAATAAAAGATGATTATACACATTATAGGATGGTGTATTTTCTGAAACATAAAAATGAGGTTAAAAATATAATCGGGACGGTTATACAAAAAGTTAAAACTGATACAGGATGTAAAGTAAAAGTTTTAAGAACTGACAACGGTTTGGAATTTGTTAATAATGAGATAACTAGTATTTTGCAGAAATACGGAATTAGTCATCAGACAACAGTTCCGTACACTCCAGAACAAAACGGAAAAATTGAACGAGATAATCGGACAATAGTAGAAGCTGCAAGAACAATAATACATTCAAAGCAATTGGATATATCATTATGGGCAGAAAGTGTTAATACAGTTGTGTATACACTGAATTTAACTGGTACAAGTTCAATTAAAGGTAAAACACCGTATGAGCTTTATTTTAACAAGGATCCAAAAATAAGTCATTTAAGAATATTTGGAACTGAAGTATTCACTCATATTCCAAAAGAGAAAAGACAAAAGTGGGATGCAAAAAGCAAAAAGGGCATTTTTGTTGGTTATAGCAATAATACCAAAGGTTACAGAGTATGGTTTCCAGGTACAACTAATATAAGTATTTTTAGAGATGTTATTTTTAAAAACGAAATAAATCAACAAGTAGTAGTGTATGATGAAAATCAACAACAGGTTCATGAGATAAAATCAGAACCAGTGGAAAACGACACAGAAAGTCAACAAGAACATCCAAATATGCAACTACGTGATAGAACAAAATTAAAACCACCAGACAGGTATGTTGCACAATCATTCGTTACCAAGTATGTAGAAACTGAGCCATTAACATACAAAGAAGCCATTTCGTGCAATAACGCAACTAATTGGGTAGAAGCGATGAACGATGAAATTAAATCATTAGGTGATAATGAAACGTGGACTTTGGTATCAAAGCCGGTGGGAGCAAATGTTATAAACAACTCATGGGTTTATAAAATAAAACATAATGATCGTTTTAAGGCTAGGTTAGTCATTAATGGATCAAGACAAAAATATGGTATTGATTATACAGAAACGTTTTCGCCAGTAGTAAGGTATGAATCAATAAGAACAATTTTAGCCGTTGCAGCAGCAGAAAATTACGATTTAAAACAATTTGATATAAAAACGGCATTTTTATATGGTAATCTAGAGGAAGACATATATATGAGACAACCTATTGGATTCGAAGATTCAACAGAACGAGTATGCAAACTAAATAAAAGTTTGTATGGGTTGAAACAATCGCCAAGGTGTTGGAATAATAGATTTAAGCAATTTCTATTAGAGTTCAAACTAGAACAAAGTGCATCGGATCCATGTATTTATTTTAATCATTATAATAATGAAACATTAATTTTAGCTATTTTCGTTGATGATGGTTTGATAGCGTCGAGTAGCATAATAAAAACAAATGAATTGTTGCAAGGTCTTGAACAACAGTTTGAGATAACACAGGGTAATTTAGATTATTTTCTAGGTATGGAAATAACTAGATGTACTGACGGATCAATATGTATACACCAGACAAATTACGCTAATTCGATTATTAGTAAATTTAATTTATTAGATGCGAAGGAGTTATCTACACCAATTGATAGGTCACATACTATAGAACAGAAATTAACAACGAGTGATAATCAATTTCCATACAGGCAGGCTGTGGGAAACTTATTATTCTTATCTCAAGTCACGAGGCCAGATATAGCATTCGCTGTTAACTATGTTAGTAGGTTTTTAAATAATCCAACGTCGGTACATTGGACCATGGTAAAGCGAATAATTCGTTATGTAAAAGGAACAACAACATTTGGTTTATGTTACAAATCTAACGTAAATTTGTGTTTAAGCGTATTTTCAGACTCAGATTATGCAGGAGATTCAGAGACAAGACGTTCAACTTCTGGTCATGTGTTCATGCTAGGAGTATCTACGGTATCATGGCAAGCGCAAAGGCAACCCATAGTAACACTAAGTTCAACTGAAGCAGAATATATCTCGGCGTGTGAAACAATCAAAGGATTGATTTGGATTGACAGATTGGTAAAAGAAATCTGCACCAGTACAACGGGTGGACAACCGACATTGTATGTGGACAATCAGAGTGCAATTCGACTTGTGAAAAATCCAGAGTTTCACAAGAGAACTAAACACATCGACGTCAGGTATCATTTCATCAGGGAAAAGTTTGAAGAAAAATTATTTCGATTACAGTACGTTGAAACAGAAGAACAATATGCAGACATATTTACTAAGCCACTTCCGAAGGATAGGTTTGAAAAATTAAGGCAAAAATTATCAGTGTTGAAATTACTTTAATTTTTCTTGTTTATATAAAATATTAATTACGGGGGTGTGTTGAATATAATTTAATATTGTATTAGTAGTATAATCATATTGTGTATAACAAAATATAGCTGTTATTAGAATCTGATAAATCACACCACATATGGCGTGATATTGTATTAGCCAATAAGCAAGCTTGTAAAGTGGCGTGAGCCAGGGGTCAGTAGATCATTAGTATATAAGATTGTTTAGTTGTGTACTGTAGGCACTGCATTTTAGGTATTACTTATGTGTATGTCATGTATATCTCGTAAACATAGTACTTACATTGTTGGAAGTCAAATTACTTTTCATACTTAGTTATGTGTTTTAGTTTTAGTGAAATATTACGTATTCTTACTATAACTAAATTGTGTTGTATATTTTATCTTTTGTCGATCCATATTATAACCTCCTTTCAACAATTATAATTAATTATTTACTAAAATATATTTAATATTTGGGGTTATTTTTTTATTTAATTAATTTTAAATATGTGATTTGGGAAAACATTAACTTAACGTGCCAATAAAATGAATTAACACGTTAAGCTACTGAATAACATGGGGAAAATATAACTCGTTAAGTTAGAAGTTACTTCTAAAAAAAAAGTAACTCGTTAATTAACTTAAATTTTTAACTTAACTTTTTATAAACTCATTAATGCCCAGCCTTGCATTTTATATGTGTATGGTGTATCATTAACAAACAAGATGTAAGGTAAGCAAACTAAACTAGGACTTAAAATTAAAAAAATTAACATTAAAGATATTATTTTAGTCAACTTTAATGTAAATAGTATTATATCCATGATGACACCACAATAAGAACACATAATAAAACCCTAAAAGTTTCAATAAAAATTCTACAAAAATCTTTCGATGAATTATCACCGTGGTTCTTAACATGAAAACTTGTCCTAAATTCTAACAAATTTGAAACAAAGATATTCACCTAAAATATATAAATCTAGCATAAGATCAAAATTAATAATAAGATCAATAATAAAGTGCATTATGGGACAAATTCGAAAAAAATTAAAAACCAGTTTTTTAAAAATAAACAGCTTTACGACAACACGGAATTACCCTGCCTATAAAATAGATAACAATAATAAATTCAAAAATGTTCACGATGGAATAAAAAAAAACCAGAGCAGCACTTCACTTAAAAATCGGTGAAAAAACTTCTTCCAAACTTTGACTCAAACCCCACCAACTTTAAGATATCATCTATGTTTTATGAAGATAAACCTCACAACTCACAAGTAACAAATAATATATTTCTGTATGCATTATTTTGAATATTTTTATATTATAACATTCCAAAAACATAATAATATGTTACCTAGCTCAGTTTATTAAACAATACAATATTAATTAAACTTATACATCCAATAAGTATAAAGTAAAAACACATATTTTACTAATTATCTTTTTAAATAAAAGGTTTATGATACAAAATATTTATTTTTATTTTTAACTGACTGGTTCTCATTGCGTCCAAATTGAAAATAATAATTCGCCCCTAGCTAAACTGTACCAAGGTAATCGAAGCGAGAAAATCGTCGAACACTCAGCATAAGACTCGTGGCAGACTTACAGTTTTTTTTTCCTAAATTCATTTTTATTCTTTGAGATAAAATACATTTTTATGACGAAGTAAGTTATTGATGATTTATTTTAGTGTTTATTAAAAGTTTATTTAAATCCACCGCTGTCAATGCCCCGTCTGATGTTCCCCAAGGAGGTCATCTTTCTCCCTACTATTTTCATTATTTGTATATAGAATAAATAATGATCTAAACAACTGTAAATTTCTAGTGTTTCTTGACGATTTGGAACTTTTCCTTAAAATCTAGTTTGAATCTGACTGATTTGCCCTGTAGAATATACTAGATTCCTTTAGCTAATGGTTCAGCTGTCTTGGCCTCCAATTCAACAATAGTAAATGACAGTCCATGTTCTTTGTCATGGACACACCGAAAGAGTGTAAGCTATCAAGATCGCTCAAAACTACTTATTGCTGTCTTGCCCGGCCTTAATTTTCTGTGTGGGGGGAGGAGGGTGGGATTAAATAAAGTTGGTACTTTTAAAAGGTTTAAATTGAAAATTATCAGTAATTTTAAAACTATCTCATAACTTACAATTTGAAAAAATGCGTTCATCTTTGCTATTCCTAAAATACGTATAATCACTTTCAAATTTGAATTTTGAATTTCCAGTTGGCGAGGGCTGCATTTTGCTTACAGTTTAACCTAACTACTTGAGCAACAAATTTCACATACAAGTTTTTGTCACACTCTTTCTTATATATAAAATTGTTCTTACTGTTCTTGGCGTCTAGATACAACGAAGCTTCATCCAGAACAGCACGGGAAAAACAAATAGAATTATCGATTAAAAGTTTGTTGTACATAATTTTGAAGTTCAAAGTTTTTACGATAAAAATGTTCATACTCAAAATCCAACTATCCTATCCATAATACCTCAACTTCTCCTTGCGAAGATCGAGTTTTAGATATAAATAAAATTCTTTCAGGCTTTCTAGTCGACTTTAAAACTATTATTAATTCACTAATTGGAATTCTTACAAAAGTAATATCCAGCAGCGGCTATCCTTCTTATTAAATAAATAAAATGCCTAATAATAGAACAAATACCTCAGTCACCAAGAGATCACTATTAATACTCCAATTCAATGCTAATGGTTTAAAAACCAAGTGCATGAACTCGAAACTGTCCTAAACAATAAACGCACTGCAACGCATTTTGCTACTCTCTACATTCCAGGTTACAAACTGATAAAAAAAAAGTCACCGATATAACACTACTAACGGTTGTCTCGCAATTTTCATTAAATCTTTAATTATATTTCAACCACTTACTAGCATTTATCATAATTATTTACAATATTGTGCCATATTACTTAACTTGAACAATATTCCACTCACCATGATTGTGGCAGTATACTATACCCCCCCCCAATAAAAAAAACATAATATTGTCTGAATACTTCGATGTATTCAAAAACAATTATATTGTAGACGCCAATGTTTGCATCAGTCATGGGGATACCGCACTAATAAGCCATGGGACATAGTGCTTTATAACTTTGCAGCTTGTAAACATTTCAAGGTTCTTGCCTCTCCTGGTTTAACATACTGGAAAACCTTGACTCAAAAATACCTATTTATTTTGGACATCTTTGTTTCAATAATTGAGATTTATCTAATGCTGATAATTTTAACATGGAGGTAACTTTCCTCGACTCTCCTCTACCATTAACTCTTCAGTTAAACTCTTCACACCAAATTATGTCAAATACTCTATACTGATCCATTGACAAAATCTCCTGGTTTCGACCGGCTGTTGACCTGATTTCTGCAGAAGTTACTAGACGTCTACTAAATAGATCCATTATCCACATAACTCACATGTTCCATGCACATTTTAAGCCTATTCTATTTTTCTCTAATTTAGAAATTCTCTACAATCATACTATTCCCTAAACTTAATAAGCCTCTGAACCTGCTATTATCCTATAGACCAATCAGTTTCTTGCATCTTATAGCCAAAATTCTAGAAAGGTTAATAATTAAATGAAAATTATCCTCAAACGTATCTCTTCCATCATTACTGAAAAACATATACTGCCTGACACCCAATTTGGCTTCCACGCCTCATATTCGACAAGACTTAATTTCATAGAGCGGTTGATGCAATATTCTACTCCCTGGAAAAAAATTATACTACACATGTGCATGTCTGGACATATCTCAGGCCTTCGATCATATTTGGAACGATGGTTTGCAAACTTAAACAAAATTTAAACCTTTAAAAATATTGCTCTAAGAAAACTATCGAGTGCCCCTCATTGTGTATCAAATCTCACACTCTACACAGATCTAAATCTAAACACTCTAAATGAAGAAGTAAAGCTTTACTAAAAAAGGTTTGAGAACGGGATAACTACTCATACAAATCCTGTAATTAAAAATCTAGCATCTGCTACCATCGATCTGGACCTAGCAATCTTCCAAGCGCCAAGGCGACTTAGCGTAAGTGGTGTCGAGATAATTTATGTAACTAACGCACACTAAGATCCTTAATTAATCATCACTGCTTGGCTTCCTTTATTATATGTTCATGTTATTTTCTACTCATAGCAATTAATATGCTCATTGTGTCAACTGATACAAATTGTATATGGGTAACGTATTAAAAAAAAATTTCAAAATGTTGTATTTATACGTTTTGTCGGAAACCATTTTAGTATTCAAGATTTTGACTTTCAGGTTTTGATGGAAACAATTATTTCTGTGTTCAAGATATTGACGTAAATTTGTATTCAAGAATTTACTATCCAATATTTTGATGTTAGATATTTTGACTTTCAATGTTTGCTGTTCAATCTTTTGAAGGCCTCACATAATGTTAACATATACATAATCTAAAAAAATTAAAGAAGTCAAAAGTTCCAAATGTTTATTAATATAACAAAAAATCTAAAATATTTTGAAAATAATATTAATTTTAGAAAATCTCATTATAAATATTTGGTGATAAAATTCAAGTTATTCGTTTTTTATTTACAACTTACAGAAAAAAATAAAATTTAATTTTTCTATAAATAAACTGATTTTTAAGTAATTGCTTTTTGTTCTTCCACATTATTTTAAAGAGTATTGAATATTTTTATTTATAATACCTACAACCCCCCTCCAAAATTACCAACCAGATCCAATTTGCAAAACATTGTTTGTAAAACTAATACATTCATCGTTTCGCTAAAAACCTAAAATATTATTTGTTTTGATTTTAATTCAAAAGACACTTATTATGACCCCGAAATTGACCTTAAAAAGCAGATGTAGTAAGAAAATTTAGTTTTTAGTATAGACAGTTGTAGTTGCTAATGATTGTTATTATGTACTTCTGATCTAAGCATAATAATAATAAATACATTTCTATTGAACTACACATAATTAAAATAAATACCTCACAAAATTATATTTTCGCAAAGTTTGGATGGTAAATTGTTGTAGCTTTTGACCAAGTACGTATAATGGTATGCAGAAAGTTAGAATCTCGTAAGAGAACTTAATGGCAGGTGTTCAAAATAATATACCCAACATTGCATTTTCAAATTAACATAATAATATGGATATTTCATGTACTAAACATTTAGATTAAACCAACACCTGACCAAATGTTTATAATTAAAAGGATAGATATGATATAATAATGCAAAACGGAATATGTTATCGTATAAAAGACAACACAAAATACTCCTAAGTAAAATATAAATACATTTTTGTTAACTGAGCACCTTCAAAACTTGTTATTCCAAGTCACATAGATATATAAACTATAAAGTATGTACGAACGAAAGTCAGAACCTTGGTGTTTAAGTTATGACATACTTAATAAGTAATAATAATAAAAACAAGTGCGTTTAATAAAGCTATTAATCATGGTATTAAAAAATAAATCCTATATGTGAAGCTCTGTATGTAAGGAGCTTCCAGACGTTTCTGTAAAAAAAATATTTAGTTTTCTGTATTTTATCACTGTGCTTAGAGAATTTATTGGGAAATTGAAAGGGCACTACTTTAATTATAAGCCAAATATTTGATCCTGGAAAGTGCTATATAAAACCTTTTAGCATTCCTTTTATCCAAAAATGGGTTCACAAAAAAAAAAAAAATCATCATTGTAAAACCAATACATTCTTTGATTACATACCTACATACATTCCAGAATTTATAAATTAATGATGAGTTAATATAGCAGCCGATTTACGGGATTACGTCCAATATAATATTTGTATTTACGTACATACATATTATTAAATAAAACATAATGTTAATGCCGTAACTGACCATCATTAGTTTGTTATAAAGCGTATGCTTAAAATATTAATACATATTTACTATTGCTTAAGAATTAAAGGTAATTATAAGATTATAATCATTCATCAACCATGGAACATTCATAACTATCATTTTACTAAAATGTATATAAACTGAACATCATAATGATAACAATTACATTATAATTGATATGTTTGATGTTTCCGATTAACCTTGTAAAATTATTATTTTAATATGATGTAATTAGAACTGGGAGTTAATGAAAATTATAGTAATCAAATAGAATTGAATGTCTATAATTTCGTGGGCCAGGGAAGTAGTAATAAAAAATTGATAATTTTTGGAAAAAGCGATTTTTTCTTTGGATATGATGAATTTGTTTGAAATATTTTCTCTAGATAGAAGATACTCTTCAGTTCAAACTTTAAATTAATAACGAATTGAACAATCAAGTACCTAATTTAAATAATTCATGTTGTATACTTTATTACATTTTAGCTATACGACATTTAGGTTTGAGAGTTCAGTTTCAGTTTACCTATTTTTAATACGGACCTGTCATATACGTTATTTTACATGAATACATTTTTCCATGTGTATAGAATGTAGATTACCTAGCTCATTTGTGAACAGAATTATAATTCAATGACAAATAAACATATTTAATTTTATTCTCCAATGTTTTTAAGCATAAAATATATTCAGGTAACAATCATTCTAGCTGAAACATGCACATTAATGCATATTATGTTAAATCACATTAGCTGGTATATTAATTTAATTTAACTTTTTAATACGTTGTATCATAAATAATAGGTATGAGATAACTAGGGTCCTAGTGTTGTATTATTTTTATAATCTATTAATCTAGTAGGTATTTCTCTAAAAGATCATATTTTTGGAAAAAATGCATTAAGTGCCAAGTAAGAAGGTATAATATTATGTTGGTCAGTTTGTATAATAATATGCATTTCTAGTTAATTTAACTTAGATTTTATTCCTCAGAGTACACAATCACTTTTGGTTATTTTGTATTTTAATGTAATCCCCCACGTACCTATTTACAATCAGAATCTAGGAGTTACGCATTATTATTTAAATATAACATTTAATAAACATAATAATGTACAAATTATATACCTACATTACTTGTAAGTTGTAATACGTATATGTATAATTATGTTATATGTATAATGCTAATAATATTATACACCTAATAATTATTAACTTTTATTAAAATACTAGTTGGCACTGCAACGCTTTGCTATTGCTAGGTTTTTGTGATTGTTCATTTCCTTTTGGGTGGAACACGCTGTGGAAGCAATGTCTTTTTAAGTGTAAATTATATTGTATTTTAATTTATAGCCATCCCAACCCGCGTTGTCCGTGAGATTCACTTGTGATTATGCGAGCACTATATTATCAGGTAGGCAATCTATCTGCAGTAGATCGCGGACCCCACGTGGTGCTTAAGTAAGTGTATAACCTCTCCGGGTCGGACCTCTTATTTACCTTTATTTACCCTATTCTCCTGTCCCAAAATTTCGTCGCAATAGGATGAACGGTTTAGGAATGCATTAAGGACATAGAAACATTTTTTGGGTTTTATATAATATATAGATAGTTACTATAGTTTTAAATCAACTCTTTGTTATATAATATAACTTGGCAACTATAATCTCATAAATTATACATCAGATGTAGATATTATATTATAGCACTTACGACCTTCGGTATACTATACACTATACCCAACGATTGTGGGCCAATAAATGTACAAGAAATTAACTGATAATCTATTTAAAAAAAATATTGACATTATAGTTTTAAAATTTGGTAAAATGTATAAGAAAAAAAATCATAGAAATTGCTATGCATAAGTGGCGATGAGTACATAGTATAACATAGTATAAGTTTAAATTGCTTAGATAAAAGCTTGCATATGATTCAAAATATACACACAAAACTCTCAAGTCTAATAAAAAATGATATAAAAATAAATCATTTTTAGAACCGTAAGAATAGAAGTATCATATTTTCAGTTTATAAACTATAATAGAAGTCAAGTATTTCACATAACTGTACTCACTTGCGTATTGTTTAAAGAGAACGTTAAACTGGCTGCAGGTTTAGAAGCTGGTGACGTACAATTTGCTATTAAAGTATCACCTGGATCATATTTGTCTTTATCCGTCACAATTAATGGTTTTGATTTTGGTAGTTCTGAAACAAAACAAAATTATGATTAAATTAAATGTTTCTGTAGTACATAAAAAAAATACTTATATTGTTTTTCAGTTGAGTAAGTAATATAATTTTTCTTTTAGATTACAATTTACAAACAAAATACAAATGTAAATAAAACTTTTAAAAAAATAATTGCGTAAATAAAGTAAAATTATTATAGTTATAAATATCGTATGATCTTAAAACAACCCCTAAACTTATAAAAAACTATTATTTTTAAGAAAAATTATTAATAAAATAAGTATAAGTTAGGGTTGACGGTTTGTTCGGCATACCATCTATACTCTATAGTGGTTCAAATACTGCTGCAGCGGTAAACCATAATACCATGATACCGTAATACCAGTACATATCGTAATAACAATTGGTGACGGTTTTACTGTTTGTACCGGTATTACGGTATACCGTTTCATACTGGTACCGAATCTAATACCACAATACCGGTTTCCGATTTCAATACCGTCAACCCTAGGATAAGTTAGATAATATGTAATATACTAATGATAAATTACATATTTTAACCATTTAACGGACATAGATTTTCCAACACTCGTACAAAGATTTTGGAAACCAATTTCAAATATTTAAATCAGTATAAGTATACACTATGTTCATTAATTGGAAAGTCAGCAGATCTAATTAAAAATAAAATTCAGATATTTTAGTACAATTGTTTTGTAATAATATAGTTTATGACTAATGGCCTCGCTTTTCCAAGGTATAAAAAATAAAATTTCCAAAAACGGTTAAAATGCATTTATTTTTGTTATCGAATCCAGATCTCCTATGGCAGGTTTTCGCCTGGCGATGTGCAGAAAAACTGATTTGGTCAAGCCATGTTTTCTCGTGGAACAGAGTATATTATAGTAATAATAATTTGTAATATATGTTTAGTTATAAATAGTTATAATTTATATTTAACTGAAATAAGTAAGAACTAACAGATGTAATAACTTTTATCCTCAATTCTTTTTAAATATATAATTCATCCGATTTTTTTTTTTTTGATATTAAATTGAAATTAAAGTGTTTGTATTAATAAGAACAAAAGTTATTAAATAGGTAGTTTTTAATTACATAATATTATTGAACCAGTTAGTATTGTGTTATATCCTGATCCTGTATAGTTGTATACATATAGCTATATAGCCATATAGGATAAGCCATAGTGTGTTTATAATAATAGCACACATATAAAAATAATGTACAATCTCACAATCTACGATTGTGTTTTTTTTTCTGTAGGTGGTATAAAAAGCTTTATAAATAATTGTTATAAATTGTAATGATAATGGTTGTAAAAATGTCAAATAAATTGTCTAAAGTAATTCTTAAGTCCACGTATTATTGTGTATTTGTATTTTGTGTATACGACGTATACGTACATAGATCACTTTAATAAAAAAATCAGACCATGAAATAGTCACATGTTTTAATTATTGTCTATAATGTATAATGTACTATATGTACATCAAGTTTGAGATAAAATTATCAGAATAATACTATTTTTTAAATTGTTATTGTTAGATACCCAGAAGAATAATAAAGCTATTATTGAACCTAACTATAGTAACTATATGTACAATAAATTATTAAAATATGTGAATATAATGCAGAATATATTAAATTAAACCATAAAACTATAGAATTGCAGACTAAAGATTTACCATAGGTACTAAAAATATATAAATATAATATGAGCGTGTTTGTATAAATATTTTTTTTTATAACATTATAACCATGGATTTAAGTCTCATTTTATATTTTATATTTTTGATATATTTTATTTCGACTAAAAATATATTCTAATGCTTATGAGAATTTTAATCTTTAATTGTTTAATTATTAAGAATAAGTATTAGGTGGTATTGTGGTAATGATTTTTTAACAACAATTAAATATCAAATTTCAAATTATTTTTTGTGTGATTTAATTTTCATCGTATAAAAAATTAGTACATAGTTTAAAATAATACTTTAAGAATGTACAAAACAAATCAATCTGAATTAATATTTGAACATAAAAAATGCTAACCTCAATATAATATGAGTTGTAGTTTGTAGAGAACCCTAATGGATTAAAAAAGTAGAATTAGACTTTTAAATTTTCAATGTTCAACTTTTCGAACGACTTAAGTGACTTATATTAATTTACTTTTAAGTTTTAACTAAACCAATTGTATTAATTATGATCATCCTATTTTATTTGAAAAATACTATATAAAAGAATTTCAAAACACGAAAATGTTTACAAAAAAAATATATAAAATAATGTTAAATAAATAATTTTGATTGAAACCTAAAAATATTCAAAAAAGTTTTGGAAATATATTTCATAAAATTTAATATACATACATATATCATATATTGCATATTTTTTTTACGTATTACGTACTTACTTCGATTTTCTAATCATTTCTATACAAACTTTTCGTGATATTGAATTTCAGACTTTTACCTACCCATGTCATATTATACAAAAGTTTGTTCATAAAAGGTTATAATTAAAGTAAAATAATTAGTTTTTAAAAAATAAAAGCTTAAAATATTTATATTTTAATTTTTAGTTAAAAATTGACTAAAATAATAAAGTAAATTAATAATTCATAACAATCAATAATGACGTGTATCAGTTTTAATTATTTTATATTTTAACTTGTATTTAAGATAATTTATCTATTTTTGAATTTCTTCTTTATTGATTATTTTCCCTTAAAGATATCCACAGTAGGTACTTCATTAGCATAACTATAGGCATATGATTTATTAGCAATTAGTAAGATCTATCTGAATAGTTGAGAATAAAATATAAAAAGGTGCTCTGCTGTACAGTAGATTACAAGTGGGTCACTGTATAATGGATGGTATTAAATTTTGAATTCAATGATATAATATCATTGTATAAGAAAATCGATTGTGAGCGAAAACGGTTAGTCAGCCTATGATATTACGAAGTATATTTGATGATACTAAGGTGAATAAAGTAATTTATATAATATAACCTATTTACGTGGAATCTTGTTTTAAATTTTCAATTATTCGCTATAAAAGTTGAACATTTTATGAATTTTTAACTACAAAATTATTATTAAATTTTAAATGTGATCAATTTTGTCAAAATTTGAACTTTAAATGCTTATAAAAAAAAATGTGCCAATGTATTTTTAATATTTTTCAAGTGCTACTGTAACAATATATCAGGAGCTTTGCATTAAATTTTCACGATTTTTTACATAACAAATAAAATGTTATTTCTATTTATAAAAAAAAAACTAAAAAAATTTAAAACTAAAAATGTCCGTAAACAGCTCAAAAAAGAGTCAAAATATTTTCAAAATTTTATCATGTATAAGAATCGATAAATTAACATTCAGTTAAAATTTTCAAGTATCTACAGTCATTAATTTTTAATTACAACAAAATTAAATCGTTACATGAGAATCGAGTGAATATCAAATGTTGTAAAAATATGAATTTCAAACGCTCATAAAAATTTAATTTGAGTTTCTTGTAAACATTTTTTTTTTTTTGATAAAGGTAGACAAACTTATGAGGAATCTTGTATTAGATTTTTATATCCTAGATTTGAAAAGAAAAATTCTTATTAATTTCTAATTAGAAATAATTGAAACATGTTCGTCATTTTTACCGTATTTGGTCAATATTTGAACTGTTAATGCTTATAACAAAAAACTGTGACTAAGGATTTGTTAAGATTTTTCATCTGTCTTTGAAACAATATATTTATTAGCCTTCTATTAAATTTTTAAGCTTTTTTACCCACAAATAAATTTTATTGTTATTTATAGAAAAAAAAAAACCTAAAAAATGGAAACTGAAAATGTCCGTAAAGGGCTCAAAATAACTCAAAATATTGGGAAATTGTGTCATGTATAGAAAATGGAAAATATAAACAACCAGCGAAATTTTCATGTACCTATATACGTTAATTTGTTTTAGAGCACAACACAAACCAAAAAGATTTAACGTAAAAATTCCGGTTTTTTCCTTAATTTTTCTTTTGTTTTCACGGCGCTTTTGAAAACTACTGGACAAATTTACTTTTGACCCCAGAAAGTACCAACTAGATTCACTTTTCTATCAGAAAAGATACTGTTAAAGAAAATCCAAGCACGTTTACTGTCCTAAAAGGTGATGACAGACACATAAAAAATAAAAAAAACACACATCATTGTAAAATCAATACATTCATCGTTCCACTCAGAATCTAAATCTTAAAATAATGGATGAGTTGATTGTTTTTACTTTTTTTTAAGGAAATCAATAATTTGTAAATAGTAGTTTTTGAAGTAAATTAATTTTTTGAATGTACTCTTATAGATAGGTAGTTACGCAAAGGCAAAATGGTAGTTATTGTGTAAGCTGCACACTGCCCCACTTTATTGAAAACTTAACTATATATAAACTAGAAGCTAAAAACCTGATTTTAACTACCTATATATACTAAGAAATATAAATATATTAGATTATATTTGTTTTACTACAATATAGCACTTAGCACATAATTTAGGTGAGTTTTTTACGAAAATAAGGAGTACCTACCCTAATATAGACGATTTATTTTTAGTATATTGTTTTAAAAACTATTTTTACATAAACATAAAGTTAATTTTAAAATAAATAGGTAAATAAACAAATATACACTAAGCCGCTTTGTAGTTTTTGTGACTTGTAACTTGTAAGATAATTTTAGGATTTAAATACATCTGAAACTAAAAATAAAAAAAATTGGTTTTGGAAAATTAATAAACATAGTTTTTGCTATTAACATTTGTAATTTTAGGTAAAAAAATGTTAGTTATATATACTGAAGGAACTACATTATTTATAATTCAATTCAATTAGTTTTAATTTTATACACAACAATTTATTCAATTACAATTATTTCAATATAATAAATTGGCTTCGAGTCTTCAGTGTTGGCGTAAATAAATATTGTATAATCGTTTATTCGTTTGAAATGTATTCATACAAATATCATTCAAGTGATAAAATATAATACTTTGGTTTTTAAGATTAACATTTTACCCAAAAATATATGCCTTTATAAAATACTACAGCTAATTAGAGAGATAAACAAATAAAATGGCACAGTTTAAAATTATTGATAATTTCGTCCTATTCGTTATTAACATTTTTAATTGATAAAACCGAAGGAGTTTCATTTAATAAATTTGGATTTAAAACGTTTTGTGTACTATTTCTTACCACATCATACCATATATTTTGTTTGAAATGTTTATAATTTATTTAAAGTGGTCCGGTATGCATATGAATTATAAAACTGTCAAGGTAACAAGAATACTAAGAGCTATATTATTATCTCTGTACTCACTAGACAATAGATAGACATATGATGATGATGCACATGTTATTATATTATATAATTATTTTATTATTATCCACTGAAGTCGGTTATTGATATTATTAGCCAATATCAGTTGCTATTAATAGAGGTAATATTATAAATTATAATATATAAAAGCACTGATTTGTGTAAAATATATTATGATAATAGTTGAGCTTAATATACAAATGACACTAATTTGTAAACAGTATAAGAATATTTGAAATAACAAATAACAGTTAAATAATGAATAATTTCATTAATTTACTTATACTTTATTTTTTAAAACATTTCAAATTATTGCATTCATTCGTCGTACCTTTTTTTTTTAATAATAAGAGCTTTTTGCCAAAGTTTCATAGCTATGGAGGGGTGGTTAAAAAAATAGATTTACGCGTTTAACAGTTTTGCGGTACTCCCCTCCAATCTTTGGTAAAGCCATGACGTTGGGGTAAAATTTATGTACTGACATAAATCGTTAACAGCGAGATTCAATGTGTCGCCAAAAATCCCGGCTATTTGTTATTGAGTGAGAAAAATAATTTAATTAAAAAATTAATTAATTAATTTATAGATTTACAACTGTTAAAGTTACCCCATTTTAATAATGACCAACAGTACAAAGGACTGTGTAATCTATGGAAATTCAACTAAACCTAACCGTAATACCTTATATATAATTTAGTATAATATGTAAATTTTTTTTAATTTGTATTTATACATGGTTTTGATAGTTAGACTTGCAATTGTATTCTCATTCAAGACTTAATTTTTACATAATATTACATCAGTAATATTATTGCCCTAATATTGATATCCAAATAAAAACATTAGGTAATAACATAATTTTCTTATAAAAATTGTAACATTAATACAAAACCATTTTTGTTATTTATTAATTTTAATTTACTGCTATTTTATAAAATACTAGTTAATGACTTTTGACACTAAAAAAATGTATACTGTAGCAGAATCTAAAACATAGTATTTATGTCTATAGAATAATACTATTCGTGGTCTATTGTAAGAGTATTATTGTTGTAAAATCTGTATCTATTTCGATAATTGAATTTATTTATTATTGTTTTTCTTATTCGTTAATAATGAAAAACAATAATAATATTATTAGTAGGTAATACACAAATTGAATTCCCTATCACCATCACAAACAATGCTTAAAGGTGGTATGTATTATTATAAATTTAATAAACTGAAATAAAATATTTTTTTAAGTTCTAAAAATGGATGTTACATTTACTATGTTTTACTCATACTACATAATAATATATACCGATTTATATTACTGTTTGCTATTATATACTAAGACTGTTCACTGTTCAGGCTAAACAGATCAGTTTTAGAATCGAAGAAATTAATTAGAAATTGTATAAATACAAAGTATTATACTATAGTTTCAAGCAAGGATATTTTGTATATATTTAAAGTCATATAATATTGTTATCGTTCAAATTAAAGGACATTTTTTGGTTTATGAATTCTTATAACGGCAAATAATTTCAGTCCAAAAAATTATACAGTTTAAGTAAAATATAATTAATTAATTTTCTTCTGAGTACCGTGATAAAATCATTAAAAACTACCTAGGTTTGTAGTTTTCAATTTTTCATGAAATATATATATTGATATTTTTTGCTTCATTGGTATTGGTGCTGGGGGACCTAACTAGTATCTACTATAGATATCCAAAAAAATGATACAACTATAGAAGATAGAACTATCAACAAAATAAATAAATGCATTACGCATAGATATTAAATAGGTACCTACATTTAATTAAATCACTTACTTCAGTCAAAATTATGTGACAATTTACTAGACTTTTTATTTAAAAATCAACTCATTTATCAGAATATAACAGTGATAAAAGCAACTACTGAATATTGAAAGCTACATCAATGGTTTAAATGTGCATGCTGATACCTTTGACAATATTTGGACAGAAATATCACCTCAACACTATAACATTTCGGTTTCATGTTGTCTCTGAGACAGTTTTCAGTATAATCAACAAATCCAAAACATTGAACATCAGACGCACGCTTTGCACTTTAAATCGTGAATCGATATTCTCACTTATCTATTATTCATTTCAATTGAAGATGGAATCGTCTAACGCTGAATATAGAATGTCTTGATACCGAAAAAACCAAACAAATTTTATAAAACCATAATATTTGAACTGTTTTGAACTGTTGAAAATTTATAAAATAAAACACTATTATAGTTATACCCTTTCACTAACTATTTTAAAAGAATATATTAAAACAAAAAGTAAACACTAAACGATATAATATATTTTAACATTGTATTAATACTAGAAATTTACATGAAATTATAGAAGATAAATTTGACTCAGACACATAAACAATAACTATGTCTAAATAACCAAGTATAATATTTTTTTTGATGATCTAGAATATAATCATTTTTTTTACATAAATCAATGTATACAAAAATAATATACAAATCTTCAAATAAGTAGGTACTACCATAATAATATTAACACATATTACATAGGTCATGTCAAGTTCTATTTGTAATATTCAGTCAAACTGTATTTACTATGACGTCACACACAGTTTTTCTCTCTGGATAAAAATCGAAAACCTCCAGCACCACAATAATTGCTAAATATAATAAAACTTTCACAGCTTCGAAATAAAGTAAAAATAAAGCAAAGAAGAAAATATTATTGTAAATGAACTAAATTTCTGATAAACACCTCAAATTTACAATAAAATAAAATATTCGCCATCTGTAATGTTATGTGCAAACATTACATTAATTAAAATTTTAGAAGACAAAATTATGAAAAACACCCAACATTTAAATATCAAAGAAACCTCTGAAGTCGTTGTATTGGATGTGTCAAACAATTAAATTGTTTGAATCCTATGATAAATCATCCAATACGAAAAACGATTCTGAGAGGATACGGTCGGTCGGTCTAGCTTTTATAACATAAAAATATATAGCTATTAATTATTATAGGAATTCATTTTACTACTGGGAATAATAATATAAACTATAAATAGGCAACCACATAAAATTAATCTTCTTGTTTTGAAAATTTTATCGTGTATATAAATATAATAATATACGTAAATATTTCAATTCCTCAGAAATAATTATAATATAATTACAACAAAGTAATAATTACTTGTTTAATAATTAAACTAATTAATAATTTAATAATTAAAACAGACAAATCATTTGTTTGAATATCAAATTTTTCCTAAATTTGAAATCCTTATATTATAATATATAAATATTTTTCAAATTCTTAGTTCCAGCATAAGCTATTAGGAATCTTTCATTCATTTTTCATGACTTATAGCTATACAAATTGAACGCTATAAATTTTTAACTACGAATTAGTTGCAAATGATTTTGACTAACTTGATCAAAATTTGAACTACAATAATTGCTTGTAAAAAGTAATCGTGCTTATATATCTTTAATATTTTTAAATGTCTTTTATAAAACTTATAAGGAATCTTGTTTTAAATTTTTGAACTTTTTGATAAAGTGAAAAATGTTTTAACAATAACAATTTAAATAAAATAATGTTAAAAGTAAAATATATTTAATATAAATAGATCAAAAAAGCAAAAAAATATTTTGAAATTTTTTCATGAATATAAAATGTTACTATAAATATTTGGTGAAAATTTGAAGTATTTACAGAAAAATTGTTTTTGGTAATAGGTACTAAAAAACATAATCAATTTTGCCATAAACTGGATTAGCGTAAAAAATCCAGTTTTCCTTTAATTTATTTTGTTTTCTTGATTATTTTGAAAAATACTGTGAATTTTTAATTTTGACCTTTAAAAGAATCGAATAGATATAATTATCTATCAAAAAACACCCTCAAAGTCGAAAATTGAACTATTTTTCTACTATTCGTGGTGGATATAGACGAAAAAAATGGCAAATGCAATATCGTTGTAGCTCACACGTGTTTGACTAACTCAATATTGTTGTTTTTCAAAAACTAATAATTTTTTTAAATTAATATAAATAATTCTATAATAAGAACTAAATAAAATTAATAATTATAACCATAATTTCTTCATTGGAATATTCTATATTATTACAAATGTATCTATACATAGCTATGTTAAATTTGAAATGTTTATGATAGTTCATGTCCTATAGGAATAACATAGTTAGAAAAAATCAACCCTTTGGGAAATTATAAGAGTTCAAACAATGTATTAATTTCTTTCTGGGGTAACTCGCTAAAAGGTAGCATTAGATCTTTATTATGTCTGACCAGTAAAATTGTATAATATCTTTAAATTTGTATTTTCAATTTCCATCATGCATATATTTTAAAATAATAACAAAAAGCTTTTAGTTTTTAATTCAAAAAAATAATATAGGTATATTTAAATAGGGAGTGGCCAATATAATATTAAAATCCGTGAGTACAAAAAATAAAATAATATAAAGTGTCACCTCAAATGCAAACTACAATATAACTGATTAGAGAAGGTAGATTATAATCGAAGATAAACATTTCATTATATAATGTATATTTTATATTATAATTAAAATACACTATTGTCTCATAATATGTTTAATGCAGTAGAAAAATCAGTCGTGTATGAGTTTGTATAGTATATTTATTTTCCATCCCTGATTCAGATAAACTTATGTTTAGAAAAATTGTTATCAATAAAATATTTTTGTTATTTTATGACTAGTAGTATTTTTAGTGAATATTATGGAAAAATTTTATTTTAAACTTAAACTATAATAATATAGGAGGTGACTAAAAAGTGTTCAGTTCTTACTTACCCACAACTACGATTCGTTTTGAGACGAGCGCAGTTTTGAATGAAGGCCCGTCAGTTGTTACTTCACAGCTCAAGTTTCCAGACAGTTTGAAACCAACATCACGCAGAAATACTTGTGTGGCATTTGATACAGATAACTACAACAATATAAGTTTTGTTTTTCACAATTGCATACATTCTGTATGAGTATAATATAACTATTATATATATTATATGTATTTATCTAAACTATCTCTCTTATATAATTTATATAGACTAGTAGTGTTCTAGTCATTATTATTATTCTGTTGGAGAATTGAGTGGTTTTCAAAATTTTTTTTTAGGTATTATAATTTTTATTCAAATCAATAAAATCCCATTTTTCCATGCATATAATAGTTATTATTCAGGCAGTTATCGTTAAAAAAAAATTTTCAATGTAAAAAAAATGAATCCAGATTTTTTTATATTTTCCATACCTATGTATTTTAATGTATATGCATATAAACTTTAGTTCTAAAGTTTTGATAAAATCAAGATTAATAGAGCTACTACAACAAATGCATACTATTTTAGAGACAATTATCATTTATTTTAAATACCAATATTTGTGTAATATTTTATATTTTAACAATAGTCATAATTATTTAGATATTAAAATAATGAACTGAAAATACAAGGTATTTTAAATTTATTGTCTTTTTTACTACGGTGTGTTTATAGTAAGTTAAACTGCTTGTTATAAATAAGTATTTATTTAGGGTCTAAATACTACTGATGTGATGGAATATTGTCAATTTGTTTTTTTTATTTTAAAATAAATTAACTTTTACCAAATGTCGATACAGTACACTACTATTACGTCAAATAAAATAAAATATTTAATTTGGTGTTTTTAAAACGTAAATAAATTATCCTTGTATTAAAAATGTTAAGAATTATAAGTAAAACATGGTATTGAAAATTGATCACAAAAAGTCTATGACAAGTTTATAACAAGTTTTCTCGTCTTTAAAGTATACTTAACCCAACACAATTCTTCCCAAAACGAAGATTTATGAACTCAAACAACTTTTGCCAATGACATTGCTTTCTCTTCGTTTTCCATTTTGGCCTCAGAAGGAAATAAATTGTTCTAAGCTTATAAATCAAGACATGACCACGAACATACAAATTATTATTTAAGCCCTTATACACGCTATACAATTAAATCCAATTACAGTTTTCAAAAAAGTCGCATTCAATATGAACTCATATTTCGTTTCAGAAACGAGGATATAAAATTGTATTTGTTATTACTTTTTATTTCATACAAAATAAATATTGCACAATTTATTATTAAATAATCTAATATTTTAAAAGCTACATTCCGACTGATATTTTAGATTATTTTTAAAATAATGAATAGTAAAAATCAGGAATATTTCACACGTGTTGTATATTATATGTGTTTAATATACCTATTATCTATGTATATTTTACTATAATATCATTCTCTTTAATAACGTTTAATTATTAAAATGTTTGAGTTTCCAGTTGGTAAATTTGTAATTAGGTGGGTACCTACCAACCCAAAAACAAATCTTATTAAAATGTTTAGAAATATTTATTTGAGTAATAAAATAATCAGTTGTTATAACACTTTTAATATAAATAATTAAGCTATTGTGTTCATTTTTAATATAAAATGTGTTTATGATAATTAATATATTTTAAAATTCATACTATTATAATTACTTATAATTATTTACTTCTATATTGCTAAAATATTTCCTAAAATTTTCTTTGTTTAAAATACTATTAGTCTTAATTAAAACAATTTAACCAGATTGCCGAATAAGTGACAAACAATATATTTTACACTGAACAGTGTAAAATGAATTTTTTTAGTCCACCATATTATATGCAAGTCATTAATCATATAATATTACAATTTAAATGAAAATATAGCAATTACATTTTATACATAATATACTTGTCAAACAATATTTTGAATTGGTACTAAACAATTGCCTAAATTAAATATCTTGAATAATCTCAAAGATAGCTATTTAAAAAAACAACCATCATTGTTAGAAATTATATTATTATAGTACCCTTATTGTCAAGTATAAATTCAAGAAAAACATTATTTATTTTTAAATAGTTTTGGTCTTTACATTTCTGAAAATAATTATTTATTTAAAGTAAATTATTAATTTTGGATATTTCCTATCCAGATATAATAATTATTGAACAAATCGAAAATGTGAATGTACATTGTACAATGAATAAAATATACTGTTTCAAATTCATAGTTAATACTATTGTTTATTTACTAACTGTGTATATGGAATTCGTCACTTTGACACTTTATTTTGTTCGTGGTCATCGTGTAAATTTATATTAGTTATGAAAAATGCATACTATTATTATGTTACTCATTATGACTTCTAAAATAAATTAAAATTTGCTTTTAGTTTTTAGAAAAGCTGTAAAAATTAAACTAATTAATCTAATAATAATATCACGTTTGAATTAAACCATGTTTGAGAAAATGCTCATTTTTTTAAAATAATACTAATAGTTTATAAGTAGTAAATTATTCTAAATTAAAATTGTTATTTGTATTATGTATATTGTACACATTATCACTTTTCAAAATAAACAGGGCGTGGTGAAAAGCCATTTAATACAATGTATGTTTATATATTATAATATATAACGATTAACATATATATATGTACTAAATACACTATAGGTCGTACTGAAATATACATCCTCAGGAGAATATTTTATCTTTTAGTGTAGGTAGATATATATTGTTACTCGAATGTCGTATATACGTTAGGTACATTTATGTTTAAATGAATGAACGATCTAAGCACTTAGTAATATTAGTAAATGCCAAAAACCATTAAGAATAAAATCTTTTTAAACACTATAAAAGGTAATATTATAATTATATTAACCTTATACCGTAGTCCGTAAGTAAAATGTTATTAATTTATTATTTATTATTTATAAATATTATTCAATGAAGAAAAAAAGGTTGAAATAGCTACCTATATAGAAATATTATGAATGATGAGTCTATATGCCTATAACAAAATAAGAAAAATATGAATCATACATTCGGGGTCTCAAAGTCAAATAAAATGAAATCAATATGATACTTAATACACCTACATGTAATTTATGTAATACTAATTGTACCTACCATTTGATTTTTCATTTTTTGATCTTACACTAACCAAAATATTATCTCATAAACTAAATAAATTGGAAACGAATACAATTATTTTAAATGATATTAGTTCTCATCAATATTATTCCTATTTATGGATATCCAGATTTCAATTTCCAATATTATTTTTTAGTTTCAGTAAAACAATATTTAAATGCTAATAAGTAGGCATTTAGTTAATTAATCAAAAAAACTATCCAAATTATCTTAAGTTCATTACTAAAAGAGATATGTTGGAATAGCTGTATATTTTATACTTGTAATTGAATTTATGTTTATTATAGAACATTATAAGGTAACTGTATTATTATTTATCAACATTTTTTTTTTTTGCTTATTCCGGGCCTTGAAGGTCCATCACCGCTTCTACTACGTCTCTCCACAACTCTCTGTTCTTCGTCAGTTGTTCCCCCTCTCTAATTCCCAGAAGCTTGAGGTCTTCTCTGACTCGGTCAGTCCATCGCTGTCTTGGTATCCCTATCGGTCATTTTTTGTTTGGTTTCCACATTGTGACATCATGTACTGTTTGGCTCTCCGCTCTTCAAACATGCCCGGCCCATCTTATTCGTCTGATTTTAAGAATTCCCACTATGTTTGGTTCATTGAATATTGCCCTCATAGATTCTAAGCAGTAATTTTCTTTCAAATATTATTAATCTTTTCTCGTCTGACTTTGTTGACGCCCACGCTCCACAGGCATACAAGACTATAGGTCTAATGAGTACTTGATAGTTGATATAGTCTTATTTTTGTATTTTTGGAGATTAATCTTGATTTAAACACTGGTACAAACGCAAAATAGCTTTTATGTCAAAGTTTATAGGTGGCTAAACAATTTAATATTTTTATAGTAAATTATCTTTCTAAAGTTATATTTTCTTGTAAGAAAAAATAATTATCTACAAAATTAAACTATTTTTATCTTTTATTAACGATAAAACTTCGAGCATTAAAGACAAAAATTTTAATTTTAATATGCCATATAAATATGTACCTAGTAATTAGCATTAGCATTCAACTAAAGAAAGCGCATGACAAAGTTAGCTTAACAAAGATGTCAATAACTTTTTAGATCATATCTAATTTGACTAACAATACGAGATCTGATAAACAATTATAAAAACAATCATAAAACGTTAGAAGTCAGTGAAAAGGTTTCGTTAAAATGATTTAAAATGTCCCTTCTTTCCGTATTATACTATTACTGGCTAACAATTTTTCATAGTACCTACGGGTAATATTTGAGCATATATATATATATCATCTATAGGTACTTATATTATATACTTTTGAATTTTTCTCATGCTCATTTTATTTGTATTTTTATACAAACTAATTTGCCTAGAAGGCGGTGACATGGAAATATGGCACATGGATAACTGTCAGAAAATGAATCTGAAGAACTTTTCCCAGGAACCAAGTATAATATAATATTACACAGAAAGGCGCATGTATAATTCAAACCGTATGATTTATGTGTTTCATACACACTAACACGGAAATAAATACACAGGCACACGATGCGTATAAACTTATCTGCGGTAACAATCGTTGATGACCGGAAAAACGGTTTTACCGACGTTGACAACAATGTTTTTGTTCGGCCTGTGCCCTTTACCGGCCATGTCGTCCACCGACCTTAATGCCTATGTTAGTCCTCGGTAAAAAAAAACTTTTTCGAGACTATGTGAAACTCGGAAGCTTTTCTGACAATAAAACGGAAACGCGCATTAAATCAAGTCGATTTAAGTCGCATAAAAGAAGACAAGGAGATGGTGGAGGAAAAAAAGGTTTACGATGACAGGCATGGGATTTTATTCGAGAAACCAGCTGAATGTCTTCACAAGATTTTCTCGATTTTTTTATTGTCCCGTGACTATTATTTAACAGCTGCATTGTATTTATTCAATAACTAAACAATGAGGTTAGTATTTCCTAAATAAAAACCCCATAATTACTCTTATACACATAATACCCAAACACAAATTATTATATTATATTGATAAATGATAATTGTTGTATTAAACTTGAAAAAGAAACTCATCGTACTTAATATATTAAGGGTGTTCAAATTTTGATGTTATAAAATAACTTTATTTTATGAGTACGATGTATAATTACGATGCATAATTATTGTATATAGATACACAGATTTTCTCACTATTTGTTTTTTCCATCAATAACTATTTTTATAAATAATAATTTAGAAGACAACCCTAGGCCTAGATTCAATATTCGTGGATTTCGTGTTTTTTAAATCTTTGATAGCATATTTTAGAGTTAATTTATGTTGATATTACAACAATTCATTTACAAATGTTCATTAAGTATCCAGTTAGTTTTAAAACTTAGGGTAGAATTAGGTAAAGGAGTATAATATATTATGATATATTTTATGTAAAAATATTTTATATTATATGTAAAACGACAAGTCCAGTGAGATTTTTTGTATACACTATAGGTTATAGGATTATCACTAATCGAGTTTAAAATGGTAAAATTAATGTTAATTTTCTTGTTTTATTAATTGAAGAAATATCTATATAAAATAAATTATCATGAAACATGTTGATATCCATCAAGATAACATTGTTAAAAATAGTACCTAATGAACTATATGGTTTATTGTTTTTCATAGTAATAGATTGAAATTTATATTATATGTCTATACTCATGGTTTAAATGTTTAAAACTTAAAACCTGAAATAATATTTTAGATATTTGATCATCTTCGTGTTTGTTTTATGTATTTAACTTTCTTCTTCAGCGTAAATTCATGTCATTTTAGTTTTAGTAAAATAGTTTTCCAAAATAGCAATGATAACACTGATTTAGATTAGTAGATAACGTGTACTTACGTCGACATTAAGCCCGTCAAATGGGAATGTCTGCGTTCTGGGTATCATCCCGGGAGAGTACCTGTAGAATTCGTGGCTTCCTCTATACCATTTGACCGACAACATTGGAGCTCCGTCTAAATTGTAATTGCAATATATCATGACATCGTGTCCTCTTTCTACTGCTGGAGGTATGAACTGTATGCTAACGTTGTGCAAACTTCGGACGATATCTATAACATTATGCAATAAATAGACATTAGATTATAATGTCTCATAATATTATTGATACACCAGACATTTATATTATACATTATTACATACATTACACTTATAGCTATAAAGATATAAGTACTCAAGGTTTTTAATACATATAATATAGAAAATCTAAATTATATTATAAAATACAAATATTTAAGTGTGACTACTGTTACATTTACACAATAAAATATTATAAACAATCTCAGTATTGGGTAATGATAAAATATGTTTTTAAAAAATAATCGATAAATAAAAATACAAGGACTCAGTTAGGTTAGAAATTTGTGTCACTTTAATCATTTTACCACATGTCAGTGTTGTATCATTACAATCAATTTGAAAGCGAAAATAAATATAATCACGTAAATTACGATCCTGAACTGATATAAAGAAACTTGTATGTGTACATTTAGTGTTATCGAAAAGTTGGGAATATTAAAAAAGTTTTTCTCTCTAGAAATATAACCCTCTCTGGGATTCGAACTTAGGTCTTCCACTATGTTTCCTAAAGGTAATAATTTGCTACAGGTTTATGCATTTATCCTAGAGAGCCACTGAGAAACTTACAAATATAGGTAGGTTCCTTTCTTACCTATCATCATTAAATATTGCACTAGTCTGTGTCCAATTTATAATATATTATGCTATGTAGAAACTTATGGTAGATTCTTCTTACTTGAAGTATGTATCACATTCAATTATAATTTTTAAGCAATAAAATACATTGGTATATAACCAATAGAAAGTGAATGTGAAATACATGGTCTGAGTGGACCAAGCGTGTCCTAGTTACTCATGAAAAATACCAATGAATTCAAAATAAAAATTAATTTGTGGAACGTAAACCACAGTAAAACAGTTATTATTAAAAGGTTTATAATTAAAACAAGATAAACAAATTACCCTCACAGATCAGTTTATAGTAGAGCGGGTTCACAACAACTCACTAAACATTAAGCCAACCTTACAAAATATTTTCTTTAATACTGTATATTATTATAGTAAAATATTATGTAGGCACAATGTAAGAAAGCCAATATATTTCACAATTTCGGATAATTCCCAAATCAAACTAAAGTTAACTTTTTCATAAAAAAAAATCATCAGTCAAGCTATCAATTTACCCTGATATGATTTTTTTTATCAGGTAGGTACTAAAAAAATCTCAAACTGCATGTATGCAAATTAAATTAAATTGAACCAAGACAACACTTCATATTTGAAACAGCATGTTGTATTGAAGTTTACTCTATAAATAAAAAATATATCCCTTACAAATTACAATTATTCAATGTAGGTACTTAGTATTATTATCATTTTATACGAAGGAAAAAAATTCAAAATAGGTACATGATCATGTTATTTGAAAATATATTTATTAACGTATAGAAATTTATGTTCATTAAGTAATGATTAAGTTTATAACTTATAATCGTAACTCTTTATTGAAAATAGGTATCCTACATGAATTATAATATATTTATACTAAAATATGGTTTCAATATTAACATGTCAAGTATGAAAGTATAGAATATTATGTCCTTCTCATCTTGTTTGAAATTTGTACAATGAAAATATTTGCTGAAATAACTAGTCAGATTTCTGAAGTATGATTAAGGAGAATATAATCGGGGATCAGGATAAGACGATAAAAGGCAATGCTCTACCAGATTGACTTTTTGGAGTATAATATCACTGGTCCCTAGTGCGATATCTCGTTAGAAATTATTATAGCTCAGATTTATACATATTTTTTTTTCGGTACTCGTTAACCCATTCACCGTTTTTAAACGCTATTCAAATAATTTTGAGACATTGCCAAGTATTTTGAACCTCTGACAAATTCATACACTGCAGTACGCCTAAAATCCATAGATCTGGAGTTTGATAATTCAGGATTTATGTTGTCAGATTAGATTCTTGGATGTTTTTATAAACATATAAATAAAAAATATATATACTTGGTTTATATAAAAACACATTCATAAAAAAAAAAGTATCAATATATTATAATTGTGAGTAAATTGTAAATTGTATCTACTTTTAAAATACCTATTCTAATACAATTATTCAGTAGGAAACTTGGTATTATATCGTTTCATTAATGTATTACGTAACTTTTAATTGTTTTTAATATAAATATAATATTATAATATTGAAAATAAAGATTAATTATTGTAAAAAATAAATAGAAAATCATAAAATGAGCAAATGTATAATATACAATTGGTGAAAAGCATTTACGTTGTTTGTAGAATTCGTATTTTAATATTGAACATTATACAGATTAGCTCTTAAAAACAAATCGTCATGTTATAAAAAGCTAAACATTCGGAATTAACTACTAGACATTATATCGAATTTTCACTCTTATTGTTCCTGTTTCATTTAAAAAGAAATAAAACAAACTTGGGTGATAACGAACGTGGGCAAGGTTGTGCATACAATTTTAAAAATTAGTGTGACACACCATGGATTTCATTTTTGTTTAGGAAAATCAAATACTTTTTTGTGTTAATATATAGAGCAGAAATTGGTTACATAAATAAAATTAAAAACAAATATTGGTTTAACCTAGCCTATGCATTGATTTTATTTGTTGTTTGTTATTTAAATGTACAACAAAATACAGCGTTTGCATGTTTGTAAATTATAGACTCAAAAACTACAAAAACAATTTTGACGAACGTTTTATAGATTGTTCTTAGTGAAATCAGGATGATTTAGAGAGCAGTTTGAACCACTTAAAAAATATACCAAGCGCTATATACAATCTGCTCAAATCATTTAGTTCACAAATTGACGCATACCAATGCAGATTTGCCCGTGAACTGAGGTAGGTACCTACCCTAAAACCGATATTCAAAGCTACATGTTTATTAATTTTTTCCCATGCGAAGTCGGGTTTTAGATTTTTATTAATGTGATAAATTCACAACTATTCTACTATAACACATTACCATACCTGTGATGAAGTACATCAGTACATGTGCCGGAGATTGCACAAAATCTATAATATTATAATGTCATCTGTTTGGTTAAGTGGGTATCCATTATTATATTATTATTTATTAAAATAATTTAAACTCTAAATTTTGATGTAGTACTGTACAATAGTTGCTATCTTATGTCCGTATGCATGGTAAATTTATGTGTCACATAAGACACAGTTTTACATGTAATAATGTATTATGATATGCATAAATCTAATATACTTATTAGTTATTACTTGTGTTTAATTGGATTAAATTAATTTAAAGTTGGGATAGTTCTATTGTAATATAATAGTAATTTTAAATAGTGACAACATTTGTACCCCTCTATTTTCTTTTAGTCTTCACATTTAGTTATTACTTATTAATAAGCCTTTATCTATTATATAAAAATAAGTCCGGTTTTCCTCCCTGACGCTATAACTCGAGAACGCACGAACCGATTTCCACGGTTTTGCATTCGTTGGAAAGGTCTTGGGCTCCGTGAGGTTTATAGCAAAGAAAATTCTGGAAAATTCAGGAAAAATTCAACAGAAAAGTGGGGAAATCGTTTTTCACATACAGCGCCATCTATTATACATAGCATGTACTTCAAACCAATAGCAACGGTGCGTGATAAAGTGTTTGACAGATAGTCATTATTCTCTGCTCAGTTAATTTCATTTAAGCTAAAATAAATTATGTAAATTATGTGGATCGTGCATTTGAAGTTAAATTCAACACTCTGTCCATAGTCCAAAATGCCTAGAGAACGACGTGCGAACATCGGCCGCCGCACAAGACATGCAAGCCAGCAACAAGTATATTCAAGGAACTTAAGAGAAGAAAGACAAAATATAATAAGAGAAAATGACCGATTGAGACATCGCGTGAGCACACGAAGATCATTGACATCATACAATCGCTTGGCATTCCAATATGATCCCACTGCGAACTACAGTGATGATGAAAATTTTGATATTGGACGAATGACGACTATATGCCGATATTGCAATGCGTTAAAGTTCAAAAGAGAAACGGTTGGATTGTGCTGCGCAAGTGGAAAAGTCAAACTGGATCCATTACTTACACCACCACAGCCACTGAAAACATTGTTTGATGGAAGTGATCCCGATTCCAGCCATTTTCTTCAACACATCCTTGAATACAATAACTGCTTTCGCATGACTTCCTTTGGAGCTAATATCATTCGAGAAGGCGGCTTCATGCCGACTTGCCAGGTAAAAGATACAACACACATAACCAACACATAATTGCAACACATAACAACTTCATATACACCACACACTATTGCAAACAAGCTACTGATTGAAGTAGGAATGATTGCGCCAAATCGATCGATGCACGATGCATTCAACCAAGAATTAAATCGAGAGCTGCAATACAATGTTGATACATTGCAGGAATTCGTTAGAAATAATGTTCCGTTGCTGAATGAACAGCAAAAACAAGTATACAAAACATTAATGCAAGCGGTGGACAATAATACTGGTGGTCTATTCTTCCTGGATGCACCTGGAGGAACAGGGAAAACATTTGTCATTTCATTGATTTTGGCCACTATTCGATCAAGATGTGACATAGCTTTGGCGTTAGCATCATCTGGAATTGCGGCGACTCTTCTAGATGGCGGTCGTACTGCACATTCTGCGCTTAAGTTGCCACTCAATTTAAACACAATTGATACTCCAACGTGCAATATTTCCCGATCCAGTGCAATGGGAAAATTGTTAATGCAATGCAAGCTCATTGTTTGGGATGAGTGCACAATGGCACATAAGAAATCACTTGAAGCACTTAACTTCACACTGAAGGATCTTCGGAGAAATAACAACATCTTTGGCGGCTTGATGATATTGTTGGCAGGCGATTTCAGGCAGACGTTGCCAGTAGTTCCCCGTGGAACGCCTGCAGATGAATTGAATGCTTGCCTAAAGGCATCACCTTTATGGAATAACGTAAAAACATTATCGCTAACCACTAATATGAGAGTTCAACTTCAAAATGATCAAAGTGCTGCACAATTTTCCAAACAATTGTTAGATCTTGGAAATGGAAAAGTCCCAGTTGATGCGACATCTGGATTAATTACTCTTACCAACGACTTTTGCCGATTTGTAGACACTCAATTAGTTCTTATTGAAAATGTTTTCCCAAACATTAGTGAGAATTATAAGAATTATGCTTGGTTAAGTCAACGAGCAATTCTTGCAGCAAAGAATAATGATGTCCACGCACTGAATTTCACCATTCAATCAAAAATTGCTGGCGATTTGGTGACATACAAATCCGTTGATTCAATAACAAATCCCGATGATGTAGTAAATTATCCAACGGAGTTTTTGAACTCTCTGGAGATACCAGGATTTCCACCACATAACTTGCAACTGAAAGTTGGTACAGTTATTTTGATACTGCGTAATTTGAATCCACCGCGACTTTGCAACGGTACTCGACTTTCGGTAAAGAGACTTATGCCGAATTTAATTGAGGCAACCATTATTAACGGAAAGTACGCAGGTGAAAATGTATGTATTCCTCGAATACCAATGATTCCGACTGATCTTCCGTTTGACTTCAAACGATTGCAATTCCCAGTTCGCCTTGCGTTCGCAATGACAATTAATAAGTCGCAAGGCCAATCGCTTAGTGTTTGCGGGATAAATTTGGAAAATCATTGTTTTTCACATGGACAGTTATACGTTGCGTGTTCACGAGTTGGGAAACCATCCGCTTTGTTTGTGTTAACGTCAAACCAAAAAACAAAAAATGTGGTTTACCAAAGAGCACTACAATGAAACAATTAAATAACACTTCATTTTAGTGGGTAATTGAAATGAATTTATTACTGTTGTGAAATGAAATAAATATTTTCCTTTTCAAATATATAACAAAAAAAATTTTTTTTCTTTATATTTTAATCACCAAACGAAAAAAAACATAAAATGAATCTGGTGGCGAAACGGAGTTCGCCGGGTCTGCTAGTAAATTAATAAAACAAATATAATATTATGTATAAATATTTCTAAAAACATTATATAATATTTTTAATTAGGAACTATCACCTATTCGAAATACTAAAATATTGAGTAAAGTTAGAAAAGTTTGTAAGCTGAAAAATTATACTATAATAATAGGTTGCAGAAATTATCGAGAGATATAAATGAGTTATGGTTCATATTAAAAATATGAGTGGCCTCCTGGCCTGGTGTGACGCGGTGGTTGGCTTCAGTTCTGAAGTCAATCATAAGCCAGTGCCATTAGTTCCCGGATTTGTGACTAACTGGGTTCTATAGTGATAAATCATTGTCACATATACACACGTATTCTAACCAACCATACCATCACCACAGAAACAATCCTACTAAGAAACCTACCAACAGAACACCCAGTGATGTAGTCCTCAAAAATGTATGGGTACACGCCTTAATTATTGTAAAAAACAACTTGGGGGCTACGCCTAATCTGAGTACCACGGATTTCGTTAAAGGTACACTTATAAAAATAAAACTAAGAGGTGGGTACACGCCGTGTACCCGCGTGTACCCTCCACTACACAACTGAGAACAACTAATGGCCATAGTTGCCGAGCTTCAGTTCAATAATAAAAATATATGAATATTCATCAAGATTTATACTGAATCAATAAAGTTCTAAATAACAAATATATTATATAGCCATATAGGTAGGTAATATTTGTACTATGTGAATTAAGTGAAATTGAAAATTCATAATATAAAATACTTGAGTGTTATAAAATATGTTTTCTGTTATTTTATATCAAGTTAATTTTGTAAAACATTATGAATTTACAATTTGAGTACCTAATTCTTTGCTTACACATTAAATATAGTCCAAAATTTATTTTTCCTGGTATTTCTACATTGAAAAAATTAAAATTTAATTTTTAATAAATGTCAAGTTGTTATTGTTAACAATGGAAACAATGAGGTTCATCGATGTCGATTATAATGAAAACCACTTTCGAAAAAAAAAACTGTTACAAATAAAATTAATTATTTACTATTGAAATATCTGTACATACACGTGAGTTAAAAAAAAATACTTTTTATTTCTGGGTCATATTCGCGTGGATGGAGTATAATACTGAGTGGGTACATCGTCGACATTTTGGAACAATATGTTGAAAACACGAAAACGCGAGATGTAAAATGACCAAGCACACGATTTATGAAACAATATTTTGAATTTATGAATAGAGAGATGACCCATGTCAAAACAGGACTGGACAACCCATATACCTTACAATTTTAATTTAAAATGTATTATCAGCTTTGGAATTAAGAAAAACCTAAAACAAAACCATGAAACAACAACAATTAACATTTTAATTTCTTAAAACATGTGAACAATCACAATTAATTTAATGATACAACATTATTGGTGGGTTACATACAAACACATAGTTTGTTTGAAAGTTTCAAAATAAAATCGGTATAATATTTTTCAATTGACTTACATATTTTTCAAAACCTTTTTCAATTTATTGTAAAACTCTAAAAATGGCTTTTTTTGTGTCAAAGTTCCAATTTAAACTTTCGATGAATTCACGAGAAAGCAATAAAAATATATATAATAAATATCACATTGTGAATTTACATCACAAGTATAAAAATTATATATTGACTTTAAAAGTGAAATATTTTTGTCTCGTGAAATCATGCAATTTGATCGACACAAATAGCTACCTGTTTTACTATTTAATAGATTTCAAATGGAATTTCTAATAATAACTAAGAAGTATTTATTTTTTTCTGAAAATACATCTACAGCTGTACAAGAAAAGTGCTATATTTCATATTTATGGTGGGTAGAGATATATTATGTATATAGTATATTCTATATCATAATAAACACAACACAGTTATTCTGTAAATATTATTTGTATTTATTATGCCTATAATAGCCGCCCTTTAGACTTCTAACTATCCACATCCATCAATTTTACTCTACGTATTTTTTTTTGTTTTTGAAAAAAAACTTAAAATATAGTACGAAATAAGCATATGTATACGATTTTGAATTGAGTGATCCTGTTTGGTTTTACTATAATGGAGGTTTTCTTAATTATATCGTAGAAATAAAGTTTCAATCTTAAACTTTGAGATAAGTTTCTAGTAGAAAATCAGATCTAATTGGTATTTGGAGAGGGAGTGTTATAATTAATAACACAATAATTGTGTTGTGAATATAATACTTCTCGTTTTGCTGTCACTTGTTTTGTTTTCCATGATTATTTTAAAAAGTAAGGGGGCTTTTTTAGGAAATTGTTGATCTTCCTATAATTATTAAAATCACAAATAAATATAGGAAGATAAAAAATATCCTAAAGTAGTCTCCGTACTTTTTAAAATAATCGGGAAAACAAAAACAGTGACAGCAAAACGGGAACGTATAATATACTATATTTACACAACACGAGTTTTTGACAAAATCTAAAATATATTAATCGTAGAAAAGAAACTTGACACTTTCAACATTATATAAATTATCATTTTGTATACACAATTAATCTTACAGAATGTTTAGATTAATTTAAGCTATTTTTATCCATTTCGAAAATGAATAAAAAAAAATATACTTGGCTAAAAAGCCTAGAAATGTAATACAAGATCAGACAAAAGTTGATCTTACAGCAAAGTTCCACGTACTTGTTTATTACAGAAACATAAAAATATGAAAAGTACATGGCTCCACACTATTATTAATTGTATAGACATTTTAGGTTCAAATTGCCATGCAATTGGATGTTTAAATTAAAAATAATTATTTTAGATACATTTTTTCCACTACGTGCATATATTGTTATCATAAATACACAATTACATTTTCAAAATATTTAAATTAATTTAAACTATTCATACCAAGAACCAATTTACACCATTATATTGTAGTGTGTGGTATTGCCGTACCTATTGACTTACTAGTCCGGAACATAAAATATATTAATTTTGTATGAAATAATAGAAAAATAAGATACTATAATAGCAATGTAAAGATACAATCCAGTATACTTAAAAATGTAGGCTGACTGAGTTGACAGTTCGTTTCCAGAATCGTTTTTCGTAGAATGCGGTTTATTATGGAATTCATATTTAACCCATAATTTACAGTGACCTACTCAAAGAGGTACACTTGACGTTTACTTTACAGAAAAACGATGTCAACAGTTGTTTTTAATTTCTTATTTTCATTTATTTGTAAATATATTTATATTTATTTTAATGGTAAATTATATTATTTATAAATATGAAAAAGGTAATAACATGTAAGTTTTTTAATCTAATAATATTATAGTTAATATAACTTAATTAAAGTAATTGATTGAATACTGCTTAAAATTATACTAAAAAAAATTGTATTACATTTTGAATTGTTGTTAAACGTGCGACCTTAAAAATATATTGTGGTTAATAATTTAATTTTAACCTAATAGAATTATAAGTTATTTTATTAGGGCCGGTTTTTTAATACCCTTAAAACCATACAAATACGCTCTAAAAATAGCAATAAATGCTCTTAAAAAATGCATTTTACCACAAAAATATTACTTTAGAAATGACCTTAAAAATTCCATATGAATTTTTTGATGATTTTTTTAGGGAATTATTGAACACAATATTTAACCCTCTTAAAATTACGAACATGAAATATAAAAACATACGAAATACGACCGTGATGTAAAATAAACTCACTAATTATTTGTATTTAGATTTTAGACTACGTACAAGTGACGCTCTACAGTTAATAATTAAGATAAGATTAAAATTAAATAGAAATTAATGTGTTTACAATGTGTATGGAAAAACTAGATAAACCTATTAAACTAAAAAACTTAAATATCAAGAAAGTAATTTATCATTAGATAATATTTTGAATAAGCTATACATTTTTAAAGTATATTGAACAAATATGCATTAAAACCAACAAAAATGACTCAACAATGCTAAAAATGGTCCAAAAATAAAAAAAAAATTGAAAAATGTAAAATAAAATGTCTGGCTTTGAATCACTCTTTACATGAAACAAATGTCTAGCTTTGAATCACTCTTTACATGAAACATATTATGAACTTGGAAAGCATTGTCCAAGATCAACCAAAAAAATATGCACTTTGTATTGAAATCACGGCCCTAGTAATTATACAAATATTCATTATTCATTTTACTGTTTTATTATAGTCAATTATTGTACCTATGCAATAGAACGTAATTCATTGTAAACTTTTCTAGCACTTTTCCTCAGATATCATTTATTTTACGAACGATTTATATTGATATGCATAAGCTGCAGTTGATTTTAAATTTAAGTTAATGGCTGTATGTGTGCCGGGAATTGATTGAATTATAGTTTTATAGCGTTCGGAAAGCGCCTGTCGATTAACGCTGCCGGATGAGACCACAAAGCCCCCAGCTCTGTTGAACCGGAATTACTCTGTACTCTTACGTCCATTATACTCAGCTGACCCAGCGAGACTACTTTTACACTCCATTAGAGTTCGATAGTAGAAACTGGAACTTCCGGCCGGTGACAAAACCCTTCATGAGCAACCGGGATTGATGAAAAATTATATAACAAAAAGCTTCATTCAAATCCTTTGTTGATTTATACAATTTCATAAATTTGTTCAAGCTTTCATATTAAATCATTGTATAATTATATGCTCCTGAAACTAGAACTATGTCAGATACATTATCAAATAATTAGTATCTACCTAAAAACAAGTATGAATTAATTCCGAGTGCATTTAATCGTAGAGAACAATTGATTATATTTAATGGTTTATTTATTCTAAGTAAAATGAGGATATTTTTTTTTTTTTTTTTTGATAAATAGACCAATTAATGCAAATAATATGATAATTATGTAATTTAAAACTAATTTCACCCTTCTTTAAAATTTGAAATTGTTAACTATAAAAAATTACAATAGTAATATTATGTAGGTAGTGTATAAATGTTTTTTAATTATTTCATACAACTTTTAGTTCAGTTTATCGACCAGTGACCACCCAAAATGTTATGACTAGTATCAATACAACATTAAAATTAAATTGAAAATACACCAAACACGACATGAGGACCTTATTTATAAATTTCACTTTGTTACATCATAAAACAATAAACTGCGTACAATAATAATACGTATTATAATATATAATTTTTCTTTTAAGAATATAATATTATATATGTATAGTAGTGTTGTATATTTTATATATTTCATAAGTTATGTAACGGAACAAAACCGCGGTACCTATATAAGTGGCGCGATCTGTGTCCCGTCACTAAACAATCCGCCCGCCGACCAACACGCGCTCTCGCGCTACAAACATGCCTAGAACATCATGACCACCGTAATCGACGTCCGACAGGCGGAGCACACATCGCCATGCCCATACAGACGATACGGCGGCCCCGGGGAAACTCGTTATTCATGAAAAACCCCGCAACTTAAAACCATTTTCATACCACGATAAAATTCTACAGAATATACGCTACCGGATGGGTATTTTTAATGTATTTTAAACTGCCAAGGAAACATCGAAATCCGCAAAAACATTTTATACATTTCACACACCATCGATGATCCGAGAATAGCATATATAGACCTCGAAAACACCGTCTAGAGCACCACTTCCCCGCTGTGTCGAATGCATTAGTGAGCCGGACGAGCATACCACTCGTTAGACACGGACACTAAGCATTCGACAAACCAGCATACGCCCTACGACTTACTGCAAGCCGGACGAGTCTTTAAAAGCTCGTTAGACACGGATGCAGTATACAGTCCGCCCCGGCAACCCCAGTAACGCTGTTATTACGTCGAGCCGCCGCCGTCCGAGCCGTGCTGCCCCGTAAAATCCGCTGTCCTGCGCAATAACGCTGTCATTACGTCGAGCCGCCGCCGTCCGAGCCGTGCTGCCGCGTATAATATACTATCTCGTGCCGTGAGACCACGTTGCCCGTAGTCCACCGCCAGTCAACTGGAACCGTATCCCTGCCGTTCGAGTGAGGGTATACAGTTCGAGCGAATAGTTCAATTCTGGTTTGTCGTGTCGGTCGAGTATTTCGAGTTGTTCCTATCCCGCCGACAACCAGATTGAAGAGCATCACCGCTGCACACGTTGCCGTCAGTGAAGCTGTCCGAGGATCCGTACATTATTACGTCGAAGACGAGTACGCCGCATATCCAACTCCACCAAGTCGTGAGTTGAATGTAAACTGCCCCCCCCCTTTATATGTAAGTCCCCAAATAAACTAGTTTTGCTGTACACTCTCCGGAGTTAACTTTAATTCAATATAAAAGAAAATACTGTTGTAAAATTAATACATATTGTATAAACTCAGATGATGAGCACATTGGTTGTAAATAAATAAAATACTATAACTCTCAACCAATTGCGTTTCATTACATTGGCGCCCAACTGCAGTGCTCGATTTAGAAGAAATTCTACTTCGGACCCCGAGATTAAGAAATTTGTGAAGGAAAGCTACATCGATTTGCAAAAAAAAAGAAAACTACAAGGTGAACATGGCTCCGAAGAAAAATGTCACCGAGGAAGCATTTAACGCGTTCAGGGAAGAAGTTGAACGAAACAGTCAATATTTAGTCAACCAGTTGTTGCAAAAAATCAACAGATTGGAAGAAATTACGGAAAATTACGAAAGGAAAATCGAAGAAATTACGGAAAATTACGAAAGAAAAATCGAAATAGTTAACGAACAAATCAACGACGTAAAACTTAAATACGAGCGGAACAGTAGACAACCAGTGCATAATGAAGGTAATAATAAGACTGAACAAATGCACAATACCGAGATATCGCGTCCAACATTTTTTGGAAACAACCGTGATGCACACCCAATAGATTTTTTGTACCGACTAGAAGAATATTTTGCAATCAAACAGTCGTATGTCGGGGAAAAAATAATCATTGTGGGTGATTGCTTAAAAGGAGCCGCATCAAGTTGGTTCTCCACCATACGATTCCAACTAACCAATTATGACGACTTCAAAAAGGCGTTCATCGACGAATTCTGGTCCAGGGAAATACAAATACAGGTATGGAGTCAGTGCTTAAGTACTAAACACATACCGAACAACACCAACTACCGTGAACATTTCGCCACATGGGCAACCAAACTTCGACATCTCGAAGTACCACGATTATCGGAGAATGAAATAGTGAAGCACATAGCTAGACACTACCCAGGATATCTCAGGGCAATCTTAGTGTCACTACCCGAATGCACCATACTTACAGCAATGAAAATACTAAGCGAAGAGGGGCAAAATGATCAACCCACAGAAAACAAAACAAGTAATCAAAAAAATAGCCAGAATGATTCACACAACAACAACAATGATTCAAGTGGCCAAACCAATAATAATTGGAACAACCAAAGAAACAGAGACTGGAACAATATGCCACCACGCAACAACCGTTGGGGCAATAACCAAACATATCGCAACAATGACAAGCGGGGAGACACGCAAACCAGTGGTCAACAACAGACCGAAAAAATCAATCAGGTGGTCACCAATAACGACGAACAAGCAGGACCAAGTAATACCGAACACCATATTATCAACTCGTTAAACACCACCAATCAGTCAGTAAGCCCGTATATTCAATGTACCATAGAAGGGGAAGACATAACATTACTTATCGATACCGGAGCAACAATCAGCGTACTGACTAAGGAGGTGGTAGATAGTATCACAAATAAAAATCCGAAAATCCCACAACTTCCAGTAACAGGGATACAAATCAGTAACGCGGTTGGGAAAAAGATCTGCAAGGTATCGAAGCAGATTTTCTGTGAATGTAAAATAGGAAACGAATATATACAGACAAATTTCATACAAGTAGAAAATTTGAATGAAAAAGGTATAATTGGAGCTGATATTTTAAAAAAATATAATGCCCAAATTAAATTCAGCGAACAAATTATTCAGTTCAAGATTGACAAAACGATACACACTGTACCATTTGCGAACCAAAAACCGAAATTAATCAGCTTGCAGGAACACTTGCTCAATGTTGAGGTAAATGAAGACCCGGAAGAGGACCAAGTGACTCTTACCAGCAACGAGAGACAAAGATTTTGTTCACTACTTGACAAGTATGACGAAATTTTTTCAGACAAACCAGGGAGAATTGAAGCATTTCAATGTCAGATCCGAGTGAAGACAGGGGACCCGATTCACCAAAAGCAATACCCCATACCAGTAGCTCGAATACCCAGAGTAGACGCGGAAATACAAAGAATGTTAAAATTAGAAATCATCGAAAAATCTACGTCGCCTTGGTCATCACCCATAGTCTGCACGGAGAAGAAAAATGGCGACATCCGACTATGTTTGGACGCACGAAAAATCAACACAATGATCATCCCCGACCGGGAGTGCCCAACCAACATGGAGGAGACGCTAATGAAATTCCGTGGCATGAAATATCTCAGTTCCATTGATCTTACTGCCGGGTACTGGCAATGTCCATTGAAGAAAGAATGTAGGGAGATAACTGCTTTTTTACATAGAGGGAGAAACTACCAATTTAAGGTACTACCCTTCGGCCTAATAAATTCGGTAGCGGAGTTCCAGAAGATACTCGACCAGGTGCTAGGACCAGAAATACTACAATTCGCCGCGGTGTACGTAGATGATATTCACATTACCTCACGAAATTTCGAAGAACACATGCAGCACCTTGAAAGTATTTTTCAAAAGCTAGCACAGCATCATATCACGATCAACCGGAAAAAGTCACAGTTTCTCAAAAGTCAGGTGGTCTTCTTAGGACACATAATCTCAGAAAAGGGGATTACCATGGACCCAGATAAAATCCAGGTAATCAAGAACTTTCAACCGCCCAAAACCAAGAAACAGGTCCAGTCATTCCTTGGATTCATAAACTTCTATCGTAAGTTTATCAGGGACCTATCCCAGGACACGGAACGACTGAGTGCCCTAACCAAAAAGGACACTAAATGGCAATGGGGAACGCAGCAACAAATCGCATTCGAGAATATCAAAAACAAGTTCCTGGAGGACATAATCATACAGTTCCCAGACTTCACGAGGGAGTTCTGCATAAACACAGATGCTTCTACTACACACGTTGGAGTAGAAATATATCAGATAAGTGAAGAGGGACGACACCAAACCCTCGGATTTGCCAGTAGAACGCTGAATGCAGCTGAACGGAATTACAACACCACGGAATTGGAGTTATTGGCAATAGTCTTCGCGTGTAAGAAATTCCGACACTATTTAATTGGACACAAGGTGAGGGTACTGACCGATCATCACTCACTGACCTTTCTTAACACATGCCAACTGCTAAACGCTAGGCTCGTCAGATGGTCCACATTTCTCCAGGAATATCAACTGGAAATAATACACATACCTGGTAAGGAGAACATTGGAGCAGACACGCTGACTAGGTACCCACAATCTCCTATCGAGGACACTCCAGCAAATACGAGAACCATCATCATCAACCGACTCGCCCTATTAGAATACAGCCCCGAACTAAGGAAACAATTCAATGAGCTGCACACACTGCAACAGTCCGATGAACACATTCAAAAATTGAGACAACGGATGAACCAGAGGGCGGACAACAATATCATAATTCACAACGAATTACTATTCCGAAAATCCAATAATGGGGAATACCAGGTACTGGTACCGAGAGAACTGGTCCAATCACTAGTCATAGAAACCCACCAGATCTATGGACACTGTGGGACCTACAAAACATGTCAGTTGCTACAACAACACCACCAATTCCAGAGCATGTATCACACAGTCAAGCGAATCATCAAAACATGCGACACCTGTCAGCGGACTAAGGTCACCAACATCACGGCCAGGGGACCAACACTGAGTCTACTTCCAGAGAAACCACTCGAGAGGGTCTCGGCGGACCTCATGGGACCACTGCCTAGGGGACAGGGAGGATGTCGGTATATCCTAGCCATCCTCGACTTATTCTCCAAGTACATCAAGCTCTATCCACTCAAGCGAGCCACCACCGATACTATCATTAAGCGCATCATTAATGACTATATCCCAACGGTAGGATTATTCCAGAGAATCCTAACGGACAATGGAACGCAGTTTACCAGTCAGAAGTGGGACCGAGTCATGAATGGATTAAAAATCAAGAGTCTCCACACAACGATATATCACCCGGAGAGTAACCCCGTCGAGCGTGCCAATCGAGAGATCGGGAGACTACTACGCACCTATTGTCATCGACAACATACAAATTGGTTACGTTGGCTAGATAACGTGGAATTCTGGATTAATAACACAACACATACAACGACCGGATACACACCGCAGTACATCATGCAGGGAAAGAGTACCCCTCTGTCCATCACTAAACTGGTAACCTTCCCGGAGCAGCAAGCTACCGAACCGGAACCAGACATCGTACAGATAGTTATGAAAAGAACTAAGAGACAAGCCCAGCTACGAAACAAACGTAAGGATCGGGATAAGCAGTTTCCAAAATATGAACCAGGGATGAAGATACTTGTCAAGGAGCATAGGTTATCCTCAGCCGAAGACCATGAAACCCACAAGTTATTTCTGTTGTACCACGGACCGTACCAAATCTGCGAGGTACATGAGAACAATACAGTGACGGTACTCAACCAAACGGGACAACCACGAACATACAACTACAAAAACATAAAGCAGTACCACGAATATGAGCCACCCGCTCAAGTACAGCCCACCTCAGATAATCAATAATAATTACAAAAAAAAAAAAAAAAAAAAAAAAAATGTAAATTGTAAATATAAATGTATATAGAAATGTAAATAACTTGTGCTGCCTGTGATACTAACTACATGTCTATCAATTATGTATATGTGACTAACGCACCCCTCCGTAGGAAAACAAAACAAAAAGAGAATGGAAATGCGTATACAAATCCCGTTGGGAAAGCTGCAAGCTGTCCGGTTGATCAGCAAACGGGAATTGACAAATATTGACAGGTATCTCGACACAAATCAAAAGAAACGAGTTGCCAAATTTTTCCGCGACGAAGCCGCCAAGAGGACCAAGTACCTGGCCAAGCCGAACTGGACATTACCTGAAACACTCCAGATGGTGAACAAAGACGGTTACAGAGCACCTTCCCCGGAAATCCTATCCGATGATTGGGAACCGACATGGACGATGCCCGAGTGTCAACTTGCCGCCGAGAAAGTGTACGTACTTGATACATCACCAGAGACCACCCCAGATCATACTGAGAAGAAGGAAACCTCCGAGGGAGAGGAGGAAAAGGGAACCCCTTCCTCCATGAGTACTGTGGTAACAGATGACGACGAAATCGAGCCAGTACATGCCGATATTCTTGACATCGCAGCATCACCATTACCTGAAAGCGACAGTGAAACAGAACAAAGCGATCCAGAAGAAGAAAGTTCAAAAACCGAAATGATGAATAGCACCATAAAAACCCTGTGGGACAAGCAACAAGGATCTTACCATAGCCTCAAGGAGGGACTATTCACGGCAAAAAAATTCATAAAAGGATTTGAAGAGGTATCCAAGACACAGATGAAGAAGCAAATATACCGAGAGAAACTGAAACAGATAAAGGCCCTCAAACGCCAACATCAGCAATAATCCACAGACAAGTTTTGATTTGCCAAAAATACTTCAAAATCTCAATATTTTGGTCAAATCAAAAAGGGGACAATGTAACGGAACAAAACCGCGGTACCTATATAAGTGGCGCGATCTGTGTCCCGTCACTAAACAATCCGCCCGCCGACCAACACGCGCTCTCGCGCTACAAACATGCCTAGAACATCATGACCACCGTAATCGACGTCCGACAGGCGGAGCACACATCGCCATGCCCATACAGACGATACGGCGGCCCCGGGGAAACTCGTTATTCATGAAAAACCCCGCAACTTAAAACCATTTTCATACCACGATAAAATTCTACAGAATATACGCTACCGGATGGGTATTTTTAATGTATTTTAAACTGCCAAGGAAACATCGAAATCCGCAAAAACATTTTATACATTTCACACACCATCGATGATCCGAGAATAGCATATATAGACCTCGAAAACACCGTCTAGAGCACCACTTCCCCGCTGTGTCGAATGCATTAGTGAGCCGGACGAGCATACCACTCGTTAGACACGGACACTAAGCATTCGACAAACCAGCATACGCCCTACGACTTACTGCAAGCCGGACGAGTCTTTAAAAGCTCGTTAGACACGGATGCAGTATACAGTCCGCCCCGGCAACCCCAGTAACGCTGTTATTACGTCGAGCCGCCGCCGTCCGAGCCGTGCTGCCCCGTAAAATCCGCTGTCCTGCGCAATAACGCTGTCATTACGTCGAGCCGCCGCCGTCCGAGCCGTGCTGCCGCGTATAATATACTATCTCGTGCCGTGAGACCACGTTGCCCGTAGTCCACCGCCAGTCAACTGGAACCGTATCCCTGCCGTTCGAGTGAGGGTATACAGTTCGAGCGAATAGTTCAATTCTGGTTTGTCGTGTCGGTCGAGTATTTCGAGTTGTTCCTATCCCGCCGACAACCAGATTGAAGAGCATCACCGCTGCACACGTTGCCGTCAGTGAAGCTGTCCGAGGATCCGTACATTATTACGTCGAAGACGAGTACGCCGCATATCCAACTCCACCAAGTCGTGAGTTGAATGTAAACTGCCCCCCCCTTTATATGTAAGTCCCCAAATAAACTAGTTTTGCTGTACACTCTCCGGAGTTAACTTTAATTCAATATAAAAGAAAATACTGTTGTAAAATTAATACATATTGTATAAACTCAGATGATGAGCACATTGGTTGTAAATAAATAAAATACTATAACTCTCAACCAATTGCGTTTCATTACAGTTATTATACATTTTTATATTATGTATATTTACTCAATGTCTAAGTAAATGATATATCTTTAATTTATTGTGCAATGAGCATACTTATAAGGCAATTACCCCTACACGAACCTGTTCAGAGCCCATTACCTTTCCGAAGATATAAACAGCAATACAATACAATTGAAACGAAAACATTATGACAGATAACTAGTACAATATATTAATACTACTAATATTATCATTAAACCTCAAGTCGTAAGTACAATGTATTGTATTTCAAATAAATAATTCATACATTTCTTATTGTATATACTTTAAATTGTATTACTTCTATGCTAAAGTATTTATTTATTGAGTAATCTATTGAATCCCAAATTAATTTTTTTTTCTATTAATTAACCAGGCCATTAGGTGATTTTTAACGGTGAGGGAGGGTACTGTAAATTTAAACACGTGTGTTTGTTAGTTTGGCAGAATTTTCTAGTGGGCACTCGTAGGTATCTGCCATGCCTGGGTGGGGGATGGCGGCCACTCTCTCCATTGACTGCCCGAAGAGAAGTGCTCCCCGTGGCTGGGTTTCGAACCGGCGACGGTGTGCGCCGCAACCGAAGCTTTAGTCCGCTCGGCCACTCCGCCCACCACCCAATATTATTATATTTATTTTTATTATCATGCATAATAAGGAAAAACTATGGTAATGTATGGAAAATGATGAGAAAAGTCAACGAACACGGTCACACAGAGTCCCACTTAGATTTGTGTTTTGAAAGCTATAATTTACAATGCTTTGAAACGCAATACATCACTATCCTGTTCCAAAGTAACAGTGATAAGGGCACGATTTATTTTAATTAAGATAATGTTTTGTTTCAAATATGTTTACTTGAACACTATAATTTGTTGAGGTGTATATAAGATAGAATTTCAATTTCATTATAATAAATCTGACTGTTATATTATAGCATCATTTTAAATCTTATTAAAAAAGGACTAGTGAAAACATTGAAAAAACACTTGTTTAAACACCACTCAGGTTCAATACTTAATTTCAATTCTTTGAATATGATATACATCAGATGTCTAGAGCACTGCTTTTATCACGGAATGAGTTTAAAAAAAATCTTTATTATAAAACCAATTTATGTTTCTTAGAATCTAAAAGCAATTTAATGTTCAAATGTAACAGTAAGTTGTTATTATTACTGCTATCCAAAAACCTCTTTAACACGGCGCATTGAGTATGCAATTTTAGTGCATACCATCATATTTTGCTAGATAATTAATGCAAATCTTTAAAATCTTATGTTGGACGGGTGTTTAGCTATCTACTAAACATTAAAAAAAAAAAACTAAATTAACATCACAAATATTAAAACGTTTCTTTTTGTAACTATCTGCAGTGTTTTTTACAAAATGCATACAGGAAAAACAAACAATTACAATTTCCAAGTACTTACAATATACTATATATTATGTGGGAGAAGTAATTAAAAGGTTTATCTATGCGTTGTATACTTTTTGTATGGACATATTGCGTTTGTGATATTATTATTATCATCATAAATGTAAATATAATATACTACTATTCAATCCTCCTTATGATCAGAGCTTATTTTTTAATCACTATAAATTATTTTTTACATTTTAATACATCCTTACATGTTAAATAATATATTGACATTAGGTTTATATGATTATATTGGTATTATGAAAATAATATTTTTTCATGGTAGATCCGTTACTGAAATTACTGAAGGTATGTTATTTTTGAAACTTATAGTTACTCTATTTACAAGGTTCGAATAATAATACAAATGTATATAAGTACATACATGTTGATTTTAAAGTACTCTTATGCATTTGTATGCTTAAAATATACATTGATTTAACTATACATTAAAACTCGCTTAAGATGCTCTTTAAGGGACCAGCTTCCTAGAGCGTCTTATGTGGGAGAGTGTCTTAAGCGGGAGCGTCTTAAGCAAGTTTTACTGTATTTTATATGTTATACCCACTAATATTGTGGTGCTTATTTATTTCATCTAGGGGTAAATTAGATTATAGTCTTACAAACCCATAAGTCAACATGTTATAATGTATGAACACAATTAACGAAGCGACAAACGTTAAACATCCACAATAATATTTTATATATTTTTATAATATTCTATTGTTCTTGAAATCGTTATACAGTGAGCATTAAGTTTCAACTATGTTTTTACCAATTCATCTAGGTTTATACTCATAGCATATTAAAATATATAAGTACATTATCCATTGAATTCTAAATAATGTCAATATTATGTAACGGTCACAGAAGCATTGGAATAACCATCTATCCTAACAGGGAATTCGTGAACCATATAGTTGACATACTTCCCGTCTTACCGTGACGTATTTCTCACAGATCGTAATCCCTGAGTAGTAAACGACGCAATTTGCTGGTCCAGAAATGATGCATACCGTAAAAATAATACCATATTGATTATAAATACTATACTACTATATATCAATTATAATATGTTCAAGAATCATTCACTGGAATTATATAGTCACACTGTATTTTATATTAATAATATTATAATAATAATATGGAATCGTGGACGACGTGACGATTCGAAAATGATTTGATAGAAAATTGTACGACAAAAATAAGGCCGACGACGATTGGGTTTTTTTTTTAAAAAACGTAATGCACAAAACTTTATGCACTGTTTGTTTTCAACGAGATCCGTTGATACCGGATGACTGAGTGAACTCGATGAAAACAGGGTCTCTTTTTATTACCATGATCACTGGAAGAAAATATTCCGTCAATCCACGTTGCGGTTCGTGGTATAAAGTTGGCCTTCTCGACCATAGTATACTGATATAACCTAACCTAACCAGTGAGCTCGGCTGTAACGAATGTGGTTTAAAGACGACAGACGCAGTACATTTACTATAATATGGTAACATTATTGCACCTACAATATTTTCCTGTCATAATGGTAGTCATAATAGAAAACTGTGTTCGCTGAACTGTTTCGTCTGATTGTATTCGTTCTCAATAGCACCGTGAAAACGGTGCAATTGGGCCAGTGCATAAAGTGTTGTGCAGTGCAACGGCTTTCCAGCGAAACAAGTATTGCATAGCGTAGGTACATGTTATTTCTGAGTACCATCACTCCAGGCCCATCACCGATGATTACAAGTTTAGGACTTTGCTCCCAGTCGTAAGATGTACTTTGCACACTCATCATTAACAGGTTCTTAGTACGAAGACCCAGGGCCGGCGTTATACAATTTTGACGGGGGGGTGAGATCAAGAATTTGCCGACTGAAATTTAATTTATGCCGACTCATAATTTCTTTAAAACATCATTACATCAACAATCACTTCTGCAACTGTATCCGGGGCCGACACAAGAAAAATCTGACGGAAGGGGAGGGGTGTCATACTAAAATTGCTGGCTCCAAGTATCTTTGCAGACTCGAAAAAAATTTAAAACCGGAGTAATAACAATGAATGTAATTTTAAAATAATTTTTTAATGTAAATCAAATATTACATAAGTACATATTATTATACATGGTTAGTCTAAAATTAAATCCAATATATATTAAGATATATGTATATCATTATTTATCATTATATTTATCAATTAGGTTTAGGTACCTATAGGCATATGATTTTTATTAAAATGTTAGTAAAGGTAAAAAGTAAATAATTAAATTAATAATTACACCAGGCACCAAGTTTTTATATTCTATACAATATTATAAAAATTTAAAATAATAACAATGTTTTTACAATAATTGTGAATTATACATTTATTCGTCGTTCTTTAAGGGTTGCCCAACTTTCTATCATTGTTGTCATGTCTATCTCATCCAGAATATCCTTGGATGAGTTCAGTACCATAAGATTGTCTAATCGCTCGTCAGTCATTGTTGTTCGCAAATGATTTTTTACAAACTTAAGAATACTGAATACTCTTTCATTGGTAGCTGTAGAGACTGGTGATGTATATGCTAAGCGACATAAAGCATTAGCTGATGGTATAACAGTTTTCAATTTATTACTTGATTCCATAATTGATTTTAATGTGTTATTATAATCATTGTCTGTATTAAGTCTTAATATATTTATTTCACACAGAATTCCATCAAAATCAGTTACCTTAGACAAATCTGAACCTGGAGGGAATAAAGAAAAAGCTTTCTTTATATCTTCTAATGTAATGGTCGATTTTAATGGAACTGATAAAATATGGTAGATAGGTTGAACCGAAGAAAGACAGGACTTCAAATTTTCTGCCATTAAATTTATTAATGTATCTAACACTTGACCAAATTCTTTTCGATAAAATGATTCTAATGTGAAATCAGCTTGAGTATTGGAATTGGAATCAATTTTCTTAGGATTCAACCGTTTCCTATGATTGAAATTAAAAGTGAAAATTATAATAATATAAACCTACTCACACACAGACGACAGTCAATAGAACGTGTATTGTGAAATGATTGGTGATGTGCACTGTGCAGTACTGCAGTAGACGGTAGACAGTAGTGTAATACTATAGTAGTGTAGTGGATAGATGCACGCCGCACGGGATACGGGAAAATGTTTATCAGTTTATACCAACAGTTTTAAAAATAGATATGGGCTGTTCCACGGCTATAGTAGGTATCTGTAGTCGTGGCTATTCTAGATGTACATATTTTATTTATATCAATAATCAATTTGCCATTTGCCAACTGATATCGGAACTATTTATATTTTATATTTTATAATTGGAATGTTTTTAAAAGATATTTAATTTTTATTTGTAAATACAACAAATAGGTTATTTTATCTAAAAAATTCCGTATGCCGAAAGTGCCGACTTTCATTACGATTATTCGATGGCGGGGTGTCACGACCCCCAATACCCCACTTGCCTCCGGCCCTGCGAAGACCTTACCATTGTTTACAACGTATTATTATCGTACGTCATTGGGGGCGTACTCAAGCGGGGGGGTAGGGTCAGGTCTGAACGTCCCCATTGATTAACTAACAATTACAAATTCGTAAGGTGCAAATTACTTATTGAATATTTTTTACATGTCAAAAAAATGTTGACCCCCCTTCAAAAATGTCTGGGTACGCCCCTGTATGTCATAATGTAGCGGGGCGAGGTGTGTAAAATCCAAACAGATTATCAAAGGTGCTCTAATCGATCATTTAAATTCGAAATAAATATAATATTATCGTGGGATACAAAACTAGTGGTAGGTACTACAAGCATATTATACTAACTATGAATTAATAAGCTTCGTTTGTGCCATGTAGATAGAGGTGTGTAACTTATCGTATACCCCAATGGTCGGACAATCACTTTTTAAGACTGCATTAGGCATCGTTTAAAACCTAAGCTTAGTACTGATCAGCGAATATCTATTAGGTACTGTACATGATTTATGATAGTTTATTTGCTTATAGATATAATATATCTTATAGGGTAAGAATAAATCGGACTTAATCTTGAAAAAAAACACGACTCGTAATCGCACTATGTGTTTATAAGTATTTGACTAGTGTGGTTTACCTATTTTATTTAGTACCGAAAAATATTGTTGACATATATTCAGACCGTGTCACAATTTCTGATAGTCAATACATTTATTATTTATCATATTATTTATAATGTACAATGTGTACATGCATATAATTTTTGAAGTAGGTACGTTTAGTTTAAATATTTCAACTGGCCTTACAGCTTCTCTAATTCGTAAGTTCTTCTTATTTTCGCGATGAAAAGAAAAAAGTAATATTTAGTAAAGCGATAAAGGTGTTCAATTGATGATGAGTAACAGTATCGATTAATTAGAACTCTTAAGTAAATGAAATAAATAGTATATTTTACTATACATGGATAGTCTCAATAGATATCAATGCATTGTTTTATTGAAAATGTAAAAAAAATACGATTATAATATATAATATATGAACTAATAAAAAAATAGACTACACAAAAAAAAACAAAATAATATGATCTATGGTACCTAATCATTCAAATGGAAGACACTCGAACTACCATAGATAATTTGAGCTTGATTTGAATAATAAAATAAATAAACAAAAATGTTCAAATTTAATTTTAGTCTGATGTGATGGTAGACACACTATTGTGCTATGGTAGATATATAAATATAAATTAAAAATCATAACAACCTTCACAGAAAGTTTAAATTAAAGCAATTAAGCAGTTACAATAAAAAAAAAACAATTTCATAATACATTTCTTTAAGCAGTAAAAGGTTTTGAACGCAGTTGATTTTCAAAGTGTTTATTATTACTGTACACTTCAAAAATACTTACATCCGTTATTATAACCGTTTGTGTGGCGGACGCGTGTACTTGTTAAATTTACGATTATTATGAGAACGGTCACCGGTGTGGACGCCCTCCTACCTAGGCTTACTTGATTTACTGTTAATATTAAGTATATTCTAGTGAAGGAGAGGAGTGTGAGGAAGAAATTTCGTTCACGCGGAAAGCACATTTGTCCATAACGCAATTACGTATTGTACGGCCGAGCATTCCTCTCACCATATTAACCATTGTTTTATTATTCAATTACACAACGAAACCAATGATACTAATGATTCCGAGACGTCGACTCTTAGGCCATTCACATAATAACTGTCACAGAGACCCGTTCAGTAATGAAATTGAATGGATATTTATTGTTGGTAGTCAAGTGTATAATATACTCTTTTTACGTTAAACAATACACGATATTCTTATCAATTGGATTAGTAATTAGCGATTTAGTTATTGCTTTTGTAGCAGCGTGTATGGATACGATTCAAAATAGAATTACAACACAAACATAGGCATAGTATTGTAGTATTGGTATATATTTAATACTTATTACTTTGGTACTAAACTTTGGATTTTTATATTTTGTATTTGTTTCAGTCTATTAGCAACTCTGTTGCTTTACATTTTATTTTCTTGTCACATTTGATTAAAAAACTTAATAAAAAGTAATGATGCAAGAATGACGTGAATTAGTAACAATAATTAAAGCTTAGTATAATAATATATTAATATATATAACAAATAACAATAGATATTTAATGATGCTGAGTGCTGACATATATATTCAAATAAACTTTATGTGATTTAAAAACATTTATTTAAAAACACTGGTTGTAATATTATAATAAACTCAATTATATTATACTTCGATGTTATTTAAATACTATTAATCAACTCAATTAAAATAATAAAAATATCATTTATTTTGTTATTATTACAATTTTATGGTGCACAAGAAACATGCTTTTTAAAATTAATTTTTGCTATCAAAATATTTATTTGCATAAATAAATACCTATTTAAATGTTATTTAAAACTTAATTTGAAATCTTACTGTATAATTGCTAGCTAATATCCTTGTAGTTGATGCTTAAACAATAATAAAAAAAAACTTAATTAAATACACAATAGATAAATTATAAGCTATTCATTATAATTGTTAAGTACATAACTTATACTAATAAAAAAAACTTAGTATTTATAGTAATATAAACTTGGATATTTGTTTTTATTTATTAAATTGTTTATAAATAGGTATCTCTATAATATTATAATTTTTTTTTTTTTATTGAACTTTTTTTTTTTTTTTTTTTTTTTTTTTTTTTCCGGTTTAATCGAGAGCCGGAGAAGGAACTGTTGCTCACATTGCTTCTTCTCCGGCCCCCATCGTTTATTGCACATCAACAAATAAATACAATAACTGCGCCCTTGGACGCGCTCCCACGACCTGGCAGCCCTTCCTTAGCGGTTGCTAGTGTAGTATGCGGCTGTCAGGGAGTGTTACTCGGGGAACTAACATTTCAATATGGTTGCTTAAGGCGTTGTCTTGAGCTGGTGGTTGACTACTTCACGGCCCGGCGTTTCGGTCCGTCGGCCTGGAGTCTCGTTCAGGTCATCGCCTCCTTGGTTGTCCTCGTTCCAGCGCCTGTCGAGCTCTTTCTTCTTCCTCCTTGAGGCTCATTATGGACTCGACCATCTTGTAAAACAGACGGAGCCTTTCGCCAGCCTCGGCCAGGAGGGTGGCTCTCTCTTCAGGGTCCGCGGGGAGGGCGTCGAAGTCCGGTCCGCACAGTATATCGGGCAGGTCGGCGGCGGTCGGCTGGTGGCCGAGCCGAGATTCTAGTTCCGCGCGATGTCCGGTCCAATATTCGCACGCAAAAAGTGTGTGCTCTGCTGTGTCGGAGTTCCCAGCACAGTGGTTGCACGTGGCGCTGGGGGCCCTGCCCATCCTCGCCAGGTACTGCTGAAAGCAGCCATGGTTCGTCAGCGCTTGGGTCATGTGGTATGACGAGGGCACCGCCACCACCGTTCTCTCGATCCACCTCCTGACGTTGGGTATCACGCGGCGGGTCCACTCACCTTTACTGCTGCTTTCCCACCTTGCCTGCCAGAGCGTGAGGGTCGCCCGTCTCTCCTCGCGCTTGATGGCCGCTTTCGAGGTGCGGACTGCCCTGGAGTCCGGGGCTGCAGATAGCCGGTCTCTGATCCTCATCCTTTCTAGTGCCACTAGATCCGCCGGTGGCATGCGCGCCAGCAGCAGGGATGCCTCATCGGAGACTGTTCGGTAGGCCCGTATCACCCTCAGAGCGGCTTTCCTCTGGGGCCGAATCAGATTCGCCGTGGTCCTTGCAATTTTTGACACTTGTGTGGCCCACAACGGTGCTGCGTACAACAACTGGCTCTCGACCACCGATGAAAGGAGCCTCCGTTTCCACTGACACGGTCCCCTTGTGTTCGGCATTATCCTAGCCAGAGACACTGCCGAGCGGGAGGCCCTCTCCGCTAAGCGGGAGGCCCTCTCCGCTAATATTGAACTTAAACTATGGCTATTAACTGTTGTAGGGGATTATGAACTATGGTTGGTAAGGTTAGTACAGTAAGGTGTTGTTACGGTTGTTACGGAAGGTAAGCAAACACGTGTATGTGTGGCAAGGTTTTTACTACTAAGAACCCGGATGGTCACCCATCCGGGAGCTAGTAGCAGCCGATGTTACTTACTCTCAGTTGCATTCCGCAACCGACGCGCCGCAATTTTAATTTATAATAAAATATTATTATGGTTATTAAAATAGTTTTTATAGGTACTAATGGTAATAATAAGTTTAAAAATATTCATTTTAGTATATTATACTAAAACTAAAACCTGAATTGTCTTATATATTAGCTAACCAGAAAATACTATTGGCGAATTTAATTGTATATTATATCGTTGTCATTAATTATGATTTGTGTTGTACAAGTTATTTCTTGTCTATTTCTTTTTTGTAAAATTGTTTCAGCTTATACTTTAATGCTGTGGTGAAAATGACTAACCAATTCAGAGGATTATCACTCACTGAAAAATATATGGCTTTTATTATAAAATATGGAAGATAAAAATATTATTTCATACACACATTTCCATAGATAGTATAATAAATGTCAATAGTATTTTTTTTTTTACTATCTAAAATATTTTATATCAACCATACATTTGCTATGTATATATTAATATTTTTAAACTTTTTTTTTAACTTTTCAAAAGTTTTGTCAGAGTTCAATATTGTAAGCTAAACATATGTTTCACGATCCATAAACTTAGATTATTAAAATTCCTTTAATTTATACTTATTTATTAAAAAGTGAATGGCAAAGCATTCTAACTACTTACAAAGTAATCTTTTTTAAGCGAATTCCTAGTCAATCAAGTTGTAACGCACATATAATTCAATGTGGATGAAATTTACCGATAAATGTATAAATTAGTTATAATAGATACATTACAATTTTAATAACGAAAAAAACGAGTTAATTAAACATTTCCCAATGCTTTATTTTTTTTAAAAAAAACAATTAACTTAGATAATACAAAATATCCGTTAATGTGATGTGTTCGTTAGTTAAATACAAATTAAGTGCATAATATTGTAAATTAATACACAATCATTGGCCAATATTTATAAGTCTTAAGATACCTACCTGGAATACGAATAGCTTAAGGTTACGCCATGTCGAGTGGACAGGAATAATATAAAAAAATTGACAATTTTACATCTTAATATCTTATTATTGTAATAAGTAAAAAAATGTATCAAAACTGTGTTGGACTGCTGAACGTGCTGAATCGAACTAGCTATTTCATTAAATATTTATAAAATAGGTACATATAATAATATAAAATACTTTAATAAGTTAATATTATAGTGGTTTAAAAGATGATTATAATTTTTCTTAAAGATTCTTTAACCACTATGGATTTGCAATGGCACAAGACTACAAATCATCTACTTTATGTCTTATATCATAGAAACAACCATTCTGACTAGATCTGCAGTTAGTTAAATAATATTAACTACACAAATACCTATGAATCACTACAGATTCGCCAATTAAATTTAAAATATTCCAATTTCCTGTCAGAACGTGCTTCGCTATAAATATCAATAAATAAGGGCCAAAAATACAAAGTAAGTGGCTTAGATTTTTGAAATGAAGTTTTCTCCTATGGTCAATTGTATGCGAGACTTTAATAGTATGGGTCATATTGACATCAAAGGATACTCATCACCGACGTACACAATAATTCCCGCAATGCCGTTTACAAAGGAGTTTTTAAAGATTAAAAATATATTTAAAACAGACCAATAGTTCACTGGAAATTCCAAGTAATATACGGTTTATATAATATCATGACTTCATACTACAATATAATAGGTACATGTATGAGTGTTGAAAACAATACCAACTATACTTACACTTCACTCAATAATCAATATTATCATAGTAAAATAAACAAATAAAATTCAAGTTTTATTATATCCGGATTAATATTAACCTACATTTAAAATAAATAAATATTTTTTTTAATTTCAGAACGTATAATAATAATTATTATTCCAACAAAAAGCTAATAAAATATCCAAGTTAAGCTACCAGTCGGTGTTCCAAAAACAAAATGTACTTCATCCCTCTGTAATCCGTGTACACAATAAATTAATAATTATGAGGAAAAAATTTATTTAACGATAAAAATATATCACTCTCTGCAGAATCTCTGTCTGCCTACCCACCATTTAAAATATCTACACATGCTTAAAATATGAGGGTCTTAATAAATAATAATAAATTAATATTATGATTCAAACCTCCTTAAGTTAGATACTTACTGTACGTTATAAGTTTAGACGTTTAATTTTAATTTAGTTTATTAAAACGCTCTGAATTGTATTCAAAATAAAATCAAAATCACTGTTTAATATTTGTTCTGCTATACATTTAACTTAATATACTAGCTACCGTGCCAATAAAGATTTCTTTTATTTGTTATGTTCATGTCAAATTTCTACTAATTGTAATAGTACTATAATATGTTACGTGCAATGGTAACCAATAAAATAAACAAAACATATTTGTTAAAAAATATATTATATATAAATATATATATTCATAGTTGAAAAAAAAATTGTGTAAGCTACCTTTTAGTAGTTACAAAATATAGTTGAAAAATATGAAATCATTATCGTAAATAAATTATTACAGTCATAAACCCATAAACATACTTTTTGAATTAAAGTAACCTCTCAATGTAATACAATATATAATTTAGGTATCTGTATAAAATGTATATACAGAACTAGGTATCAGTATTGAATATAAAATTGTATGACTGTATTATAGAAAATAAAAGTATCAAACCTTTTAGCTTAGGTATTTCAAAATGTTGTACGTCTTTTGGGAATTCTCCGTGGACAACCCTTTCGATCCCTCACCCTTTACCATAGATTTAGTATTGTTTTTTCATCGTATCTTCTGAAAGTTTCGATTTGAAATCTTGGATTTATTCCGGACTACTTGGGGAACGGCCATTCTCACGTCCTGTTTATTACCCGAAACCTCATTCACATTTCAGATAATCGAATTCTTCCTTATTTTTTTACGTTAACACAACGCATATGAAACGTCCTTAAAAAGCTAAATGGCCTTATTTTGTTCATTCAATGACTTTAACGGGGGAAAAAGGTATTTATAAATGTATTATACGATCATAATTCAATTGCGATGACATTTATTCCAAACGAAATGGTTCCGTTAGTGGACGAATACCTAGTGAATAACAATAATTTAATAATGATAATATTCAAATATAAATAATGGAAAAAACACATGTTTGAAGACTATTGTTGCAAATTGCAGTTGTGATACTTATATTTTTAAATACAATTAATTGAAATGGGTATTAAATAAAATGCTATCTGATCATTTATATAAATTGATAAATAAAAAAACAATTATTTCGACAATTATACAATGAAAATACAATTTAGAACTTCCAAACTTAGGATTTATTAAAATATAAGTACGTGAATTAAACAAAAATAAATCTGAGGATTTATTAACAAGCAAACTCTTTAGTCAATTTATTAATAATATCACTGACATAATGATTGCATTTATAATTTATTATTACCTATATATTTATATTGTATATTATGTTCACTAAGAAAAATATTTATATGGTAAAAATAACTACCGTAATTATTTAAAATAAAAAATTAATAATATTCACAAAAAAATGTCTGTAAGTCAAAGTCCGTGAGGAACGAAAACATTTGAATTATGGGTGATGAATAATATAGACATAGAATAATTATAATTTGTGATGATATTATTGAATTGAATATTAATGAATGGTTTCTTAGACTTCTGAATCTTCTTTACACAATTGAAAAAAAAAAAATATATTGTAAAAAAATGATTCTCATAATGTTATGGCCATTGGTTAAGCTTTGTTTAAAATAACTACGTGACGATTTATATATGAATATACCAAAATATACATGTGGTTAAACTAAAAAATCGTTTATTATAATAAGTTGCAGTACATGATGGGTTAAACAATTATTAACTCAATCTTGATATTTATAATATAAATTTTAAAATATATAATTTTACCGTATTTCCATATTTTGAAAACTATTACATTGATAACAGGTAATATTAAGTGGTGACTGTTATATATAATAATTAATGTATTATTTATGTATGAAATTATTTAAGAAACACATAGAAAATTATATTTGAAAACGGTTTTTGACATTATTTGGTTGTTGATAAACCCTCATGAACCAACCATTAGATTTGCTAAAATAATTCTTCATTACAAATATAATACATATTGTATAATGTATTGCTTTAATGCATTATATATTTTAAATCGGTTAAGAATATTAATACACAACCATTATACAGTACTTCATGTCTGCATGGTTCAACTATAAAGACGTTTAGTAAGAACAATATATTTATTTATTTTTTAATGTGCAATTCATTTTTGAACACGTCATAGTGTATTCCAATAAAAATCAAATCAAACCAATCATTTTGAAGAGATAAAATCTACAAGCTAGTTCTCAATAAAGAAGGAAATCCAAATAGTTCTCATCGAACCATTTTCTTATATTGTTGTAACTCAAAAATAAATAACTGTAGATACATAAAATGTTCACCGAATGTTTATATTAGCAATTTTTATACACAGTGCAATTTTCAAAATATTTTGATTATTTTTGAGCTATGTATAGGCTAAGAAAATTTATATTTTCATTAGTTCTTTTTGGTTATTGTCGATAAAAAAATCCTCGCTCTATCAAAATACTTTAAAATGTAATGCAAGGTTCCTCATAAATTGTTCTTAATAAAAATAAAAATAAAAAAATGTGCGAAAATCCACAGTAATTTTTAATGGTTGTCTAAAGTTGTTATAAAATCGTTGAAAATTATACCAATTTTTTTAAAATCTATACCAAATTAAACATTAAAATAGTTTGATACCTAGCTCTTTCAAAATCAACATAGTACTAGAAGCTTTTACTGTTAGGTCATAATATTTTATTAAGGCAGTTACCTATATATTAAATAGTAAATAAACATACCTATTCGGATAAAAAAGAACGCATCGAACCTAAACAAGCTTGATGCACAATTAGAATTTAGATGAATATATGAACATTTGAAATAAAATCTTAAAATGGGTTTTACTATTTGTGTACATGAGGAGAAACTAGAATTGAGGTAGCTATAGGAAATAATATGTTAATGCTTTACAAAGAAGACAATTTTAAAAGTGTAGAATTCGATCAAAGCGTATAGCTGAAGAAGAATTTTGGTCCCTAAGGGAAAAGTTAAAAGTGAACGTGTATTGAATAATGCACTAAATTGCAATAGACCAAACCCTTTAGATAATAATGTAGTCAACACTTCAAATTACATAATGACCACGATAAATACAAATAGAAGTTTCTAAACTAGATATACATTATACATAGTAATTATTGTGAAGTGAATAATTAAGAAGGATTGGACAAATATATAAATATAAAATAAAATTTAATATTTTTCTAATAACATTATAACCAAATTAAACTCAAAATACACATATATATAAATATATATTATAGATACTATTACTGACAAGAACTAAGTTTAAAATTGTCTTACAAATATAATATTAAACTAGTTATAATTATAGACATTTTTAGAAATAAATATTTTTTAATTTCTTATACATTTTTTGTGTAATTACCTAATTTTATAGTGACTTATTTTCAGAATTTAATACTATTTAATGACATTATAAAAATGCCATGGTATTAACATTATTATTTTGTTGTTAAAGCCTTCTAAACTAACTTGGTAATACATTGCATAGTAGTTAAGTAAACCACACTATTGAATATAAAAACTATATCATAAAAATGTTAGATAATTTTTATTTTATAAAATACCTATAATATTAAATAAGTTTACTAAGGTTTTATATCGTCGGCCTAATTCGCAAAAGTCGTATCTCCATTTTTTGTCATTTTGGGATTATTTACTCATAAAATAAAGAAAAAAACTGCGTCTGTTGATACAATCAAATTTCCGATTTCATAATATTATCCTCCATGAAATTGATAATTAGAAATCGTCGTATCTCCAATTAATAATATGGCCGTAAAACGTTTTTTTCTTCTCCTGAACAATTTGTAATTTTGGACATACGACCTGTGCGAATTAGGCCGACGATATGGAATTTTATGTAATAATACAATTTACGATAAAATGGAGTATGACTGTCTTTAAAAAATTACATAAGTAGGTACCTGTATAACGATAGTACCTAACTATTAGTAGATCTACTTAAAGTTCAAGTTTAACTCAAATACACAATTTTACAATTTATAGATCAAATAATTCGTTATTGTTATTTGATATTTTACAACCTAATGGCCACATCACTTTTATTCTATTATTTTACACCAATGAGTGTAAACTATACTAACAATAAGCTAACACATTTTGATATTAATTTAATAACCACTGATGTTTACAATAATATTTAATCAAGTATAATAATACTGAATAGTTTAATCATATAATATACCAGGAAATAAATTTACTTATAGCTTATAATTTGAATCTCGAAACTAGTACCTAACAAAATTGCCTACCTATGTATTTTTTAATTTTATTTAAACATATTTATTACTCATTAGTCTCTGACTGAAAAAAGTCACTAGGTATTGCATTTTTAAAACTAAGTAGATTATTATTAAAAAAAAAATTGTCCTATTAACTTAACCCAAATATAACTAGGTAACTAATCATTTTTTTGGAAAAAATTTTTTAATTTAATAATCATTATTAAAGGTAATGTCATTAAAATAAAATATTTATAACCATTTCAATACATTTTTTCAATATAGATAATAATATATTATATTGTTTATGTTTATGTTTCTAGATATGCATATAGGTAGCAAGTATTAAAAACTATATATAATTAACTATGAAATGATTAAAATATTGAACGGTCTAATAGTGAAGCATGGAAAATCCTATACCCACTGGTTATAAAATAAAGGTTTTTTTCATTATAATTATGAAATTTATCTATTTATGTGATGATTAGTTATGGAAAATGGTTGCTTTAAAATTGTATTAAGCACCCTAATAGGTCATTGCTTAATACTATTTTGAAAAAGAAATTTTTTAATATTATTTTCGTAGTATTTTTAGAATTAATAGCTAAAAAATACCGTTGAAAAATTACGGTAAACTTGGGTAAACAATTTTTTGTTATGCAATAATTCGCTATCTGCTTAAAATTTTAAAAAAACACACACACACGCAAACACACCAAATCCAGCTATCGATAGATCAATAGATACATGCTCTACAGTTACAACAAAATATATTATAAATATATTTTACTAGCTACGGAAAAATAATATATATTATTTTTTATTTTCAAATGCTCAAACTCTGGTGATCCAACCTTAAATATAGTTACAACACTGTAATTATTACATCCCGGAAATCATGTTCCTTGATCTAATTGGAATATGACTGTTCGATCACACCCAGCTGAACGATGATGGTTTTGCCTCACTACAGCTGTCCATTACAGAAATACAGAACGAAGGCTTTTGTACGATGTACCGTTGCTAATGGTCCGAGTGATTTCCAACGAGCAATTAATCATATTTATTTTTTCCGTTCCCAAGATGCTATGTCAAACACTCGTCAAATGTATTTGTACTTATAAGAGCGTTGATTTTTCGTGTAAAAAAATTAATTAAATAATAATATTTATCGACCATTTTTCGAGTATTAATCACTCAACTGATTCTACTAACAAAATTAATCAACACGCCTAAGGTTTAAAAAGTTTTCTATTTTTTGATAATACATAATACGCAAATAATAAATAATTATTTTTGTACCAACCATTAATAATAAAGTATTTGCTTTTATTGACCAATATCATATAAATTATAATTATTTGCAAAGACTGTTAAGATTTATTACGTTATAATGTGAACAGTGATGGTTAAAATTTAGAAAATATATCTGAACAAAATTAGAGTCCCAGTATTTGAATATTCCTTAGAAAAATACATGTCTATTTATGAAAATAAAATTATACATCCAGGCTAATTTGTTTCAGAAGCTTAATTAATTAAATACCCTAGTAATAATGATTTAATTAAAGAACTAAATGTTACACTATCAATGTAACTATTTATCCTTCACTTGGTTCTTTAAACCGTGAAAATTTAATTAAAACGAGCTCATTATTTGTTCGTTAATTTTGTTTTCAAAAACGTCTCTACATTTTAAAAAAACATTATCTTATAATGAAATATATTATGTAATATGTTTAGAGTTTTTGTACAGTTGATATTATTTTAGTATTATTGTTTAATAAACATAATTTATAAATTGTAACTTCAATATTTACATAATCTTCATAAAAGTTAATTATTTTTTTACAGTCTTTTTAATAATCTCATATTTACAATGTTGAATATTGTATTTCAGTTTTAAAAAAATTATTTATTCACTCAAAAAATTATTAATACAACAATAATCTCCTATTTATAATGTTTTTATTTTTTTTTCTTATCTATCAGTTGTAATTTATTAATTAATACAATTTTTTATGTATCTAAATAAATAATATTATAATTATAACTACATTTAGTCACTCTATATACTATGTATTATTAAGTATAAACTAATTAGGTATATTTTATATTTTATGTACATGGAAAATAATTATAGTAGGTAGGTATATTGTTATTGACATAGCACTGTAAATAGGTATAAATAGATTATAGCATTGAGTATAGATAGTATCTATACTATCTATACTCAATGATTATAGCTACTATAATTATATATAACTTAAAGTTAATAGAATATTATAATTTATAGACTATTCACTATATAGTGTACACCTACTATGGTTAAGTGATATTAATACAATTATAAAGCTATATTGTTTTTATCATAATTCTAAATTGTCTTTTAATAATTTAAAGTGATTACATAAACGAATCGTCGTAGTACCTCCTCTGGGAGGCCTCTGCACTCCGTCCGGTCTGTTTTTTTTATTTTATTTTATTTTATATTTATTCTTTTACTAAACATCAATTGTTCTTATTGTTCTTACTGTAACAGATTGAATAAAATGAATCAAAAAAAAAAATAAATAAATAAATAAACGAACAACAGTAATTAATTTCGGAGAAAAACTTTTCTGTTTGCATTTACTTATAACATGTGAATAATATCCACTGTTTTAATGATTTATCAGGTAAACACATATTATAATAATATGTACCTTTATGTACCTGAAGTATAATTACAAATGTATATCGGTTCGATCATTATTTGAATTATATTTGATGTGTTCAATTTTTAATTAGTACCTTACAGCCACATCAAAACATTATGTAAAAATAAGCTCAGTATATATACTGACATACTTTAACATATACTCACTAAGTCCATACCTATATAATATCGTTATAGGAAGAAAGAAATTATGTCCAGACATTGGCAGGATTGGCGTGAAATATTCGGAAGTAAATCTAGTAAAATACTCAAAAACAGACGAAAAATCGTTGGTGGGGAAATGGGTAGGTTGATGAAGCTGATGGGAAAGGGTCGGTGCAGTGCTACAAAGTGGTTTAAAAAGGACCGCTTTTCGCACTGTATAAATCATCCGATTGCAGCGGACCGGCAACGATATATTTTCACGCTACTCTTTTCCGAAAACATATTGCAACAAAAAAACTTGGATGGATTTGACCCTACATTTTTTTTTTCGGAGAACCCTACAACTATCCTACCAACTATAGTAAAATCGTGTTGTTGATCAATAAACGAATAACAATAAAATGTGTAACTTTGGGTATAAAAAAAGTTTTCTAAACACATTATTTTGATTTTACGAAATTTTACAACTTTTCTGTCAGTAGCATTCCTAACATATTTTCATTTTAAAATAAATGTGAATAATAAACCTTTAACACTCCACAAATGCTATTTTATTATTTTACAAAATGTTAATTATTACTGTTATTAATTTTTATTTTAAAACAAGTTTTGATATTTTTAGTTTCTGATACGAATATATTTTTTTTTTTACTGTGTTAACAATTATAATAATATTTGTTTTGAATTTACGTTTTCTACATATATGAAAATAAATATATCTGATTATGATTTAATTTTTTTTTCATCTTTGACTTAGTATTTTGTTGTTTAATAATTCTTTTACCGAAAATCGATTATTCTTTATAATAAAATATGGAATAGCCTTAATTATAATAATATATTGTGTTATGAATAGAATGAATAAGTAAATACTTATTCAATTTAATTTATTTTTATCCTCAAGATTAAGATTGACAAATGGCGATAGTATCATAAAGACATCATATAATGGGAAACTTTATGGGATATGCTTAATAATTGAAAATCTGATTCCTAAGGAAAAATTCATATTAAATGAACGAATCGCGTAGGTGTATTAATAAATTATGATTAAACATTATTTTTCATAAAAATGCATTAAATTTGAATTTGTTTATCTTGTCAATGGTTTTTTCTTCGTGGTTGAAAGTAATTTTTAAACAAATTTACCAAATTAAACTATGCAATTTCAGAATGTTCTTGAGGATAAAATACGCAGGTAATGTGTATTATGTTTGTAGTTGAATTTAATGAAATAGTTTGTTTTTCTAAACGAAGACTGTTTTTATTACTTTCTCGTTTTATTTCCTGAAAATTAATGTTTAATGACACGGTACTGGATAAAAATGTGTTATGAAAATATGAAAAATGTATATATAATAATTGTATAAGTTCCGAAATGAAATTTTATTTTTTTTTATTGTTTTACAAAACCTAAACGTATAACTATGAATATTGTAGTTATAACTTATACACAGATATTATACCTACTAAATGTAGAATTACAGAACCTTATAATTGGAAATGGTATAATATGGTTCTATAAAAACTGGTAAATTCATAAATTTTTAATATTAAACATTGTAGACTTGTTGATCATATTATAATATTTTTAGAACCCTAAACGTAGTTATTTTTTTTTTTAAATTACAGAAAAGATCTTAAAGTTGTTGTGGATATTTTGATTATATGATACCGGTCGTAAAAGAAAGTCAAATTAACATTTATTTTAGTCAAATTTAGTATGGGTGGGTAAATCATTACTTATCTAAAGTTAAAAAATCTTGTTATTTACCTGCCTACCTATATATTTAGAATGAGTCCAAATAATTTAGGTACTGTTTTGTTTTTGTTTTGTTTAGATTTACATCCGGAAAATTGTATTATAAATATGACATAATAATAATAAAACATATTATGTTCTCTTTTGTTTATTTATGTATATAATACTTTGATTTTGAAAAACAGTGGAAAAAATAATATGAAGTGTATTAATTAACACTATTAATTCATATTCGTTTTTACTTTAACGCTAACTACCAATATATATACATAATCAAGCCTTATTTAAAATTAATAATAAATAAAACTAATCTGTGAAGATTCTACTAATAAAAATCATATAATAGCATGAATGTTTTTATTTATTTTTATTCTTCAAGATTATAATGCACCCCACTGAAAATGTTTGGGACTCCTGCTATGAGTTACGAGTTATTAGCTAACTATTAAGTTATTATTTGCATATTATTTATAACTTTATATTATAATTATTTATTAGTAATTCAAAAATATTTGATTATTATCAAGTGTTAGGGTCTCGTTCAGTAGATTTTAGGAATCTAAATAATATTGTCTATCAAAGTATTATATGTATTATATAGTAAAAAAAAAAAATTAGTCAAATTTTATAAAATCTATATGTACTCATATTACCAACAGTATACTATTATTATATAATATATTATATAATCTATGTCAAAACCATTTATTCATGGTTGCATGTTGTGTATCTCGCAGAACAAAAAAATAAGTATTATTTCTTATTATAATAAGTATCTAAAGCAATTTATTTTTTCGAATGAATAACGACAGTTTTTGTACAATTTTACTCTTTGAACAACGAAAAGGTGAAAAATGATTATATTATCTCTGTTAGTAGTTACTAGTTAAATTAAGATTTATCAACGTACAATCACGTTTAGTATTTTGTTTGTCTTGTATTATAAACTGTCCTTTCCATATTTATCATGAAATATAAATTATTATTAACGGATTCTTGTAACTTATGTGTAAAAACAAGTTTTAAAGAATGTTTAGATTTTTATTATCTTCAGATGTAGATTTGTTGTTATTTTATACTATAAACTAAACTTTTGACATCGTTATTCACTTCCGTAGAAATATAAAATATGTGATTTTTGATGATAGGTCTACATTAAATATCATAACAACTGTACTCATAAAATATTAATGCCAGTTTGGTGTTTAAGGGCCAGTTTACTTGTATGCAATGCCAAATACTATATGAAATAGTTATAGTTTAAATTGTATGTACGATAGGTACTCTAAACAGTCTTAATGTAAGACTTGTAATTATTTCAATTTTGTATATTCACTAGATAAGTACTAGAATCTAAACAGATCAATAAATTGTATTCGTTATTGTATACCGGTTCACATTTTTATGTAAAATAAATTAATTAGCACCTTTAATAGATATATGAGATTGCACCTAATCAAATGAACCTCGATATCAAAATAATTACTAATTATTGCTCTTTACTATCTAGTAGGTAACTAAACATTTAAAAAGAGAAACACTTGAAAGAACACTTGTCTGTTAGAAAAATATTCAAATTGAACGATTAGTTTTTACAGCCGAATACGTACTGTAGTAATAATTAATAGTTAACTAATAATTTATATCACTAATCTATAACAAGACTAGAATTGATCACAACACTTGACTATCGTTCTTTTTTTTTTTACCATAATATATATTTTAAATGCATGAAATACAGGAAAAATCGAATGCGTTAATGAAATATGTTAAAACGTTCAATTTATTGACGTCTATTTATTATCAGTCTTTGACATATTTCTAACTATATTTAGTTCATAGTTTTATTATTATTTTTAAAATTACTTATTCCATCTTACATTCCAAAAATATTCCAGTTTATATATTATAATATATATAATGGCTAATTACAAATTTACAAATATTTTATTTTTTTACAAGAATAGTACCTACTAACTATAAGATCATAACGATAAACTACTCAGCTATTAAGGAATGAATGGAACTATTGACGGTACACAATATGTTTTTTATTTTAACCAACAAATTTACTACCAAAAATAAATGTTAATAATTTTTATTTGTGTACAAACATTTAAATAAATGATTATTATCTGTCGCCTTATTATCCATCACTGTGGTTAACGAGATTAAATGAGAGGACAATGCTCTATTTGTTTAATTTCAATAGAATAAGACAATAGTAATTTATTCATGAGAACGTAAAGACACTATAAACATTCAAATTTAATACTTTATAATAATTAAATTGCTGTTGTTGTCATTTTAATTTTAAATATAGGGCAGAGTAGATAAAGAGAAGGTAGAGTAAGTAATGTAAAATACTAATAAGTAATAAGTAATAACTTATTTCCATGGATCTACTATTATCACACAAAAAATAAACAATTTCGAATTTATAGGTTCTCAAAAAATCTACTTAATATTGTTTAAAATTTTAGTTGACTTATTGACTTATAAATATAAAATATTATACAAATATATATATATTTTTCTTAAAACACAGAAAAATGGTAATTCATAACAAAATGTATAAAATCAAGTTTTCAATTAAAAATGTCTATTACATAATAATATATCTATACCTAATATATATGGTTACGTATTTATCAATATTTAAAAATCTTAAAAAAATGTAAATAGGCACCTACATGAGCCTTCATTGTAATTATTTTCAAATTGTAACTCCGTACCTTCCTATATAATACAAAATTATATTATTTATTGTTTTATATTGTATCCAACTATCTTTTTTTATTAGATACCTTATGATACATTACTATAATACATTTTAATCACTGAGTTGGTATTTCTGAGTAGGTATAATAATAATATAAAAACAACATAATACTGCTTTGCATCAGGACGATTCTTTTAACTTTAAACACTCGTTACATCGCAAAGTATTTAAAGTTTTACATAATTTGAAACCATCACAAAACAACATTTAAAAAAAAAAAACATTATCACTTTGTATAGGTACCTACAGTTACTAATTTTTATTATGGTATTGGACGCGGCGGTGGGAAATTCTGATTTGTCATCAGAAATTGAAATAACTACGACCGGCACACTAATATTATAACATAATTTTTATTTAATTTATTGTTTTTGTTTCGAAATTATTATAATATCTATCCATTTAGTTTAATTAAAATGTCCACGCAATTTATTTTAAATTATTAATTACTATCTAATCGTTAAAACGGTTAGCTGGCGGAAGCTTATCTGGACGTGCACACAATATTATTATATATAGCTGTTCCCATCACATCACCTCCATTTTCAACATCACAGATTTCGTATACCCATCTAATTAGTACATTTGTTAATTATATACGTCATGATACCAATTTAGAACGTATGATATTTAAAAATGTGCTCTGCTGTACAGTAGGTTACAAGTGGGTCACTGTATAATGGATGATATTAAATTTGAATTCAATGATATAATATCATTGTATAAGAAAAACGATTCTGAGCAGGGACGGTAAGTCAGTCTATGTATAAGACATATTATATACATATCTATGGTATTAAACAAAAAATTGACCTATAATAGGTACCTATAATAAATTCCAAATTAATCATATCACAATGTCCATTAGGTACTTATAACGCGTTATACATCAACAAAACCGTGATACTATCATAGATATAATATAATAGTACACTTTAGAAGTTTCAAGTACCCACGAATAATATTATTCAATCACAACAAAATAACTAAAATCGTAATTCTTGGTTTAAATATGAAATTTTGTCTAAATTTGAACTTAAAATGACTATAAAAATAAACTGTGCTTGTGTATTTTTTAGATTTTTTGGTAACAGAATTATAACTACTTACGTGGAATCTTGTTTTAAATTTTCAATCCTTAAATATAAAAGTTGAACATTTTATAAATTTTGTCAAAATTCGATATTTAAATGCTTATAAAAAAAATTTGTGACCATGTATTTTTAATATTTTTCGACTGATGTTCTAACAATAAATCAGGAGCCTTGTATGAAATTTTTACACTTTTCGGCCCAACAGTTAAACTTTATTCATATTTATAGAAAAAAAAACTAAAAAAATTGAAAACTGAAAATGTCCGTAAACAGCTCAAAAAGAGTTAAAATATTTTCAAAATTGAATGGTGCATAGAAAATGCTAATATAAACATTTAGTGAAATTTTCATGTATCTACAGTTATTCGTTTTTGAATTACAACAAAATAAGGAAATCGCTATATGAGAAATCAAGTGACTATCTAATGTTGTAAAATTTTAATTTGACTTCCTTATAGACATTTTTTTTTTGTGATAAAGGTAGATAATCTTATAAGAAATCTTGTATTACATTTTAAAATCTTAGTTTTAAAAAGAAAATTTTTTACGCATTCTTAAATCAAAATAATTTGCTAATTTTCGTGAGTTTTTCATATTTTGTCAATTTTTGAACTTTAAATGCTTATAAAAAAAAACTGTGACTAAAGATTTTTAATATTTTTCATCTGCCTTTGAAATAATATACTAGGAGCCTTTTATTAAATTTTCAAGCTTTTTTAACCAACAAATAAAATTTTATTGATATTTTTAGAAAAAAACTAAAAATGAAAATGTGCATAAACAGTTCAAAATAAATCAAAATATTTTGGAAATGTTATCGTGTATAGAAAATGTAAATTTAAACAACCAGTGAAAATTTCATGTACTTACGGTCATTCGTTTTAAAGTTACACCAAAAACCAAATTCAATTTTGTGAAAAATCGATTTTGCGTAAAATTTCCCGGTTTTCCTTAATTTTTCTTTTGTTTTTCTTGAAGCTTTTCAAAATTACTAGGAATTTTAAATTTTAAATTTTGACCTCCCCAATGCATCATTGATATTCACTTTCCAATCGAAGAAGATACTAAAGTTGAAAATAGAAGCATTATTTCGACTACTTATCGTGTACAGACAAAAAAAAAGCACACATCATAGTAAAATCAATACATTCATCGTTCCACTCAGAATCTAAAATGTACCCCAAGTAATATGTGTACTAGTGATACTATTTAAATAGACTATATTAATTGGCAGGTGCATTAAATATAATACCAATAACAATAACAGATTCGACATCGGTGAATGGTGAACTTGGCCGTATAATTATTTTACTTATTATTTTAATTATTAGGTATTAGAATGTTAATATTATTATTTTTTTACTATCAACTATCAAGTTACTGTGGCGGCGGCATTGGTTGGTGAATGATTACACCATGTCCCTTGCGGCCAATCGCCTTTGGATGTTTCTAAATGAAAGTATTGGATGAACAGCAAAATGTTAACTGATTTGTCTGATTTACATAATAATGATATCATTAATCATTATTAATTGTACATAATTGGTGTGTGTGTGTGTGTGTGTGTGTGCGTGTGGGCTGACTGCATTAATAACTTTTATTTTATTCGTAATCAGGCTAAAAAAAATAAATTATAATTTATAATGATAGGTATATAGATAATATTATTAATTATTGTTGTTATTGTTTTTTATAAGCTTGGTAATTCTTTTACGTGCAAGCATTTAATAGGTATATCTACATCCTCAGACCTACATTTATAACGTGAATATTTACGGCTCACAATTATTAAAGTGTAGTAGGATTAAAACCAGTAATAAATTAATATTTGATTTGAGTGATAATTTTAGTTTCTATCTTGTATAATTTAGTTGTACACTTGTGCCTAACTTATATATAATTACCAATTTAGTTATCCATAGATGCAAAGTTATTACTTATTAGTTATTTAGGACTTAGGTAATATGATACCAAAGCAATATTCGTTCACAGTTAAAATAAAATAAATAAACATGTTAAATTTCTAACTATAAAATATATTAGCTATAATATTATATTGTACCTACTTATCTATAATACTATATGACATCTACATTTTAAGAACTAATAAGTAAAACGTATGACATAATTCGTCAATGGATATTTCTAAATTGAATCTATATGACTATGTGTAGATAATAAACAAAAACAATGAACATACAACATATGTAATGTATATATTATTATTATACGTACCACACCTTCAGTGTCTGCAAGTGATCAAAAAGCAATTTAACCTTTGAATATAAATTATTTTATGTTATGATATTATCATACTAATATATTATATCTATGATCATCGTTGCCTATTTAAATTGAAATATTGCACGTTTCATGTATGTTATTATCTTTATTATAATTTGTGCTTAATTCTCATAATTTATTAATATTATTGTTATGTTATGGTTCAATTAAATTCAATTAAAATGAACAAACCTACGTACAAAGTATAAAAGTATATTCTTAACTTAATATTACAATTAAAATACAAACATGTTGATATAATATATTATAGGTGCTTAAATTATTCTTTTATTGGTATTGCAACATAAGGGGAACATCGTAAACATCCTACTTCTCGTCATTTCGTTTTTTTTTTTTTTTTTGGTTTCAATCAATCAATATAATTACTAGGTACCTCCTAATCATTCTATTGGTTACGATAAATTAGTTCTAATAATAACATTAGCCTTTAGCGCACAACTATTTTAATGAATTTTAACAAATATACAATGAATTTTGGTTTCCATCCCTATTCATGAGTTGACTGAAAATTTCCACTATCGGTTTTCTGTATCCGTAATCAGAATTCTAAGATAAGTCGGTAAGTTATCAATATGCCTATGTGGCTATGTCACATTGTCTCTTAAAGCTTAAAATGTATGTTTAGAAAAATAAAATACAAAACGTTGATAGACTCGACTTAATTTATAATGTAACTTTAATTGTTATTTATGATTAGAATCTGGTAAATACACTACCTCTTACATTTAACAACTGTTAGTAACCACTAACAGTGTAATTTTTTTTACTGAGATTATATTGGTATAAAGGGCTTTGTCTCCCACCCAATTTGTAGGGAATCACACGCTGTGCAAAAAGGGAAGGAAACAAATAGTACTAGTTCTGACATGTACAAACTACAAAACGTGCCTGATGTCCAGCTGTTTAATGGCTAGGTCTGTGTAAAGGAGGATAAAATGAAAATAGCAGGGACTAATCGATCGAGGAAAGTCTCGATTTTTCTCGTACAAGGCCTGCACGTCCGTTAGAGATCGAAAAATAATGTTCCCTACAATTTGATGTCAAATTAAATGGATGGAAAAATGTCCTTGCTAAAAGTAATGGTTGCTGCGATGATTTAGTTTCTGATTACATGGTTTACACCACCGCCTTTTTGTTTGTAAAACAAATGTACGCATCACACATAGACAGCCAAGAAACGCAATAAGACAAATCAACGTCTGTAAAAGTGGAAACTCAGAAACTACGTTAACATTTTTTTCTTTCTATTACAATTCAAAGTTTAACTGTTCATAAGCATTCTAGTTACGTTTCATAAAACAGGTATAATTATTTTAAATTGCTGTATAAAAAAAAAACATATTTTATATCAATAAATTGTTGTCATCGAGTATATTCTATTACTATTTTTTTTTTTGTTATTACTATGATCTAAGACATCTGCAGCTGTGCCCACAGTATTTATTACTATATTATATTTATATATTGTACTGCAGGGTAATACAAGCATGTATTAAAATTACCTTTGTCATATTCTAATAGTTCTATCAACATTGGAAATAAATATAATAACATAACTATATAGTTTTTCCATATTTTTTCTGTATATTAATCCAAAGATAATATTTTATAGGTAGGTAAGATTGAATTTTGCATGTATTATATTATAATTTAAAACTTTTTGGAATATTACTCTTATAAGTTATAAGTATATTTCATGAATAATAATATTATGAATATATTATGACTAAACAAATCCATACTGGTTCCATAAGATTCTTTGTAGGTATAATTAATAATCATAAATTATATTGGTACAATTTTCTACACCTCAAATAATATCATTGATAGTATTAAATATTTAAATCCATTATAATAGTTGATGGGTTTTTATTAATAATAATATTTTATGTTTAGCAAAATAGTTTTAGCTTTACGTACAAAATTATTTTGTATCAAAAATGTTGTTAGGAAAACAGATGTTAATGAGTAAGTAATGAAAAAACTTCTCGAATTTTTAATCACAATAAGTTTCAAGTATTTCAATATTATCTATTGTCAAATAGTTTTGTCATATTCTTTGATAATTTTCAAGTGTTTTGATACCATATTATATCCGATATTATATATAATATATATATAAATATATGTGTCATGTGACATGTGTGTATATAATATTATGTTATAATATTATAATGAATTAATAAACATTTATTCATCTCACAAAAGACAGAAACCATAATTTTCGAAAATACTAATAATGACATACCATTCATACAATATGTATAGATAATGATAATTAAACAGTAATTTTGTAAATTACCAGCAACATGTGTTTTTAATTTGTAATATGGTAGGTACCTATCTACCTACCCACCTATATATTTTAAAATGTTAAAATGCTTATAACACTATATTCTAGTAAAATGTGTTTTAGTACTTTATATTTAATTTTAATTTTATCATTAAACATTTTTAATTTTTTTTTAAATTATTTTAATTATTAATTTAATTATTTTAATGGTTCATATTCCTATTTTTTTACTATATGGGTACGGTTGGTTTGGAACACGCGAAAGTGTGGTGAGGATTTGACACTAAAACCCGGGTGCCTATCCGGGAACTATAGCTACGCCGGTTGATGCTTGACCTCCGAACACATTTGTGACTGTGGTCAATCACCGTGACACACAGGTTCACATTTTCAAAATGATGAAATAGATTTAAATATTTATTAACTAGTAGGTATGATGATATTTTCATACGTCAATATAAAAGTACAATTGTAATATACAATTATAAAAAAAAAGGTAAGCAATATTAGTTACCTAAATAATATAGTGTACAAAATTAACGTGTATTCTTATTAATATTTAATATTTGAACATGTTGTCTCTATTATTTAAATTATCATATTATTTTTTTATTTCATACGTCTTCATTTCATTCATCCTAACAAAACAAAAAACTCATTTTTCTGTTTCAATTATCCAGATACACAAAAACAA